>JASDQU010032595.1:0-22028 GCA_032191745.1 Picea mariana | reverse complement strand
TTGCTATAAGTTAGTATATCATCAAAAAATACTAACACAAATTTTCGAAGGAAGGGCTTGAAAATGGAATTCATCAACCCTTGGAATGTGGAAGGTGCATTTGTAAGGCCAAAAGGCATGACCAAAAATTCATAGTGGCCTTCATGAGTTTGGAATGTTGTTTTTGGGATATTTACATCTTTCATTCTAATATGATGATACCCTAAACAAAGATCCAACTTTGTGAAATAGATTTTTCCATGTAGTTCATCTAACAATTCAAAAATGACGGAAATGGGAAACTTATCTTTAATAGTGATATTGTTGAGCTCTCTATAATTTGGACACATACGCCATGAGCTATATTTCTTGAATACCATTACCACCAATGCAGAGTAAGAACTTTGGCTAGGTCTAATAATGCCAACCTCTAACATTTCTTCAACCATGCACTCAATTTCACTCTTCTGGGAATAAGGGTATCTATATGGCCTAATGTTAGGAGGAACACTCCTAGGAATTAGGTGAATATTATGATCATGATTTTGAGTGGGTGGAAGACCTTTGGGAATATCTTCAAATAGTTTGGAATGCTTATCAATGATCTCTTAGAGATCTTGAGGAATAGATGGCTTATATGTTTGAACATCTAGTGAGAATAGTTGTGAAATAACACCTTGATGCCCCTTTTTCAATAATTTTGTCATGCCATTAGAGCTTATCACCTTACCGGTTTCCCTGTGATACCTCTTAACTCAATTTCTTTTCCTTCCAATGAAAATTTCATAAAAAGTTATTGAAAATTAAAAGTCGTTGTTCCTAATGATTGTAGCCATTGGATTCCTAGTACAACATCAACACCACCCATGGTTATAGAAATCATTGTACTATTCATTACATAGTCCCCCATAGTAAGATTGATCTTATTTCATTTTCCTGAGCAATTGATAGTTCCTCCATCTGTAATCATTACTTGAAAATATGGCACTGGATATACAAAGCAATTGATATCTTTGGCTAATTTATAGTGAATGAAATTATGAGTACTTCCAGAATCAATTAGGACTATTACCTTTTTATTTTTTAGATATCCTTCGATCTTGAGAGTTTTAGGAGTGCTAATTCCATCCAATGCATTACATGATATCATGGGAGTCAACTCTTCAGGCAAAATTGCTTCTACGTTTTCATCTTGATATGGTTCTTGTTCTTGTTCTTTTTCCTCTTCACAATCTATGTAGAATAATTTCTTCTCACCACACTTATGTCCCTTACTATACTTGCTGTCAAAATTAAACCATAAACCTTTTGCTTTTCTTTCCTCCAATTGTTGAGGTGTCAACCTTGTAGGTTGAGGTGTTTTACAAGAAGGAGCATTATTCTCTCTATAGATGTTAGGATTGGTCCTTCTAGTAGCCATAGCCATATTTTTACTTTCAACATTTCTTGCCACCCTAAATGCATTATCCAATAATTTGGGTTCCCAAAGGTGAACCTCATGTTGAATGTTATCCCTTAAAGTTCCTATGAATACATCAATCAAGTGCTCATTTGGAATATCTGTTACCTTTATATTCAATCTTTGGAAGTTCTCAATGTGCTCTGTAACTAAACCCTTTTGCTTGAGATTTATCAATTGGCTAAAGAAGGTATTGCTCCTTGTATCCTAATAGTGTGCTATCATTTCTTCCGTGAAAATTGTCCAAGTGACAAGTGATTTGTGAGAACAAAGCCATCGTTACCATACAAATTGATTGGGTTCTAAATATAAAGAAGCAACCCGTACCTTTTGTGTATGTGGCACATTATGTAGATCAAAGAATTGCTCCATATGAAGTATCCATGTGATTGGGTCCTTGCCATCAAACTTCCTCATATCGATCTTAGGAACGTGGTTGGTATTGAACCCAAAGTTGGAGTTTCTCCATTCTTGATCCACCTTCCTTGTTTTCTCATCATTAATTTCATGGGATACATTTTCACTTTCAGGTGTCCTCTCTATTAGGAATTTTTTTAATCCTTCCATGATCCCCCCTTTTAAACCATCCATCTTAGTATTTATTGTCTCAAACTTAGCTTTCGTTGAATCCATAATCTGTTGTAGTTCATCTTTTGTTACTATCTTCTTTTGTAAATCATTTATGTCCCTACGCATTTCTTCTCCTTCATCAAGAGTCCAAATAGGATTTTCTGGAGGATTATTTGGTGTAGAAGTTCCCTTTTTTGGTGGCATGTTGGCCAAGTATCACTTTTAACCTTGATTTTAACGTGGTTCTGCTAGACAATCTTCCTTTTAGTGTATCTCAAAATTTCGGCCCTTATGAGTATGGAATTTTCTCTTTTTGTAGGTCTCTAATATTTCTTCTTTGCAATGCCATAGGTCTGATAAATATTGGATGTTCCAAGTGGAATTTACGGTAACTTCCCCATAACTTGTTGATTTTTGGCCTTTCCAGGAGATCTCACTTGTATAGTGTGCCCCACACAAAATAATTGATATAAAATTCTGAAACTTGTACCCGAAATACTACGGGTTGTCCACTATCCAATTCAACTAGTCTCATGCAATTTGGATACTCTAGGAATAATTTATGATTGTTTTACCCAGAACACCTGCTTGAGACTAGTCAATAGGACTAGTCAGATACCCTATCTTCCACAGGGTGTATATACAAATTTAAGATGCCCCAGAAGATGAAATTATTACCACAGATACCTTACTAATTTCTGTGAATATATTCCTAAGTTAAGGGTATGAAATTTTATAGAAACAATTTTATAGAGAAAATTCCACAATGACTCAATTCAGTTTGATTCCAAAACCCTATCTTACAAAGGTTGTATCTATGAAAGTATAAGGCCTTAGGAGCTAAAATTTTAACCCAACATACCTTGATCTGTCTAATAAATATTCTCCAAGATGTTCCTTCTGAATCGTTGTATAAAAATAGTTATAGCGAAAATTCCAAGGTGTATCAGATGTAGCAGAAAAATCCCAAGACCTTGAGCTCTGATACCATATGTCAGGAACAAAATATCAATATAGCATAGAAAAAAATCAGAATAAGTACTCAATGCCTTAAAAAAGAGATAAATTCAGATAATAAGCCTCTTCGAGGGGGCAACCTCATGCCCACATAAATTTCCAAATACACGATGATTCCAAATGAAAATGTCTCCTTGGTATATATAGGAGACTAGGATGTATAACTACAACTAATGGACTAAAGCCGACATAAATAAATTAACATTACTAATGTAATATGGATCAATTAAGGGGTAATGAGCCACTATTTAGGTCTTAATATATTCTAAGAGAGGTTAAGAGGAAAAGAGACATATTGTTGACATCATGCTGAAAAGGAGCACCTATGTACCCAAGGATCATACATGGCAACCTGTATGTGGTCGAAGGAATCGGGAGTGGGTCCCTATCAAGATCAGGATTTTGAATGGGTGCTTTAGTTTTCGAGCGTAGGATCTGTGGGTGGAGAGATATCCATTGTTGATCGAAGGTTATGATGTTGGAATACTTGTGTGTGAGGTTGATGAGGGACTCCAATGGTAAGAATTTGAGAGGTGATCTTGATTGTAGAATAGGTAGAGTCTAAGGTGATACCTCAGTTGTTCGATCTATGATCTTCCAACCTCAACTAGCAAGGGGGCATGTCAAGTGCACCCTAGACACACAAATATGATGGAGTCATGAGAATGCTTATTCATAAGAAGCTACTATATGAAAACTCAAAATCATGATTATAATAACCTAGAGTCGATAGACAAAGGAGAAAATAATTCAGAGGATCAGGTACCTATACACATAGAGAAACATGAGAAAGAGACAATGTCGCACATACTTAAGGGTGTATACAAATGGAAAATGCACAATCCTAATGAGAGTGCCACCCCAAACTAATCTATTGTCAAAGACTTGGCCCAAACCCTGTGTACAATGTATTCTTTGGAAGTACTCCAAAGTTTCCCCATGCATCACACTACGTTGTTGTCTGCAATAGGAGTCGTTGATTCTACTAGTCAAATCGTGATGAAGTTTGATGTAGGTATGATTTTAAGGATGGAAATTTATTTTAAAATGTAGAAACCTTGGCGAATCTTACTAATCCTTCATATGTCAACTATAAATGTTTGGCGATAATTTTGTAAAAATATTCAAATTTCTAAGTATTTTATATAGTTTTTATAAAATTTTGGCGATTTGTAAGGTAAAATAATTGTATCCTTTAGAATTTGGGCGAATCATTTTTAAAATAGTGAATCTCATTTTTGGAAAAACCATGGAAAATTAGCCCATGAGCGAAATTTAGCCCCTAAAATCATCCATGGAACTTTGATGCCATTTATGTCAAGCCTCGTCTTCCCCATCATGTGTCATTCCATATCAATGTGGTTTCTAATAATCATTTGATCAAAAGGACCGTCATTGATGAATTTTGATGGATGATCATTCCGACCACATGGTCTTATTTCTTATTTTCCAATGAGGTTAGGTTAAAATCCATCTGTGTATAGGTTGAATTAGTCGATGCACTGCTCGAATATAATTTTTTACTTGGGATGGGTTGGAATTACACCATGATAGATATCATCTCATCGGTGTTTCACGTTATATGCTTTCCCCATGAAGGAAGAATTGTAATCATTGACTAGGTGGCTTCCAACCTTTCTGAGGTTGTAGCTAACCTGAGATACATAGTTCCATGGATAGAAACTTCTCAATAAACAACTAAGAGTATTGGTTATGGGATGTCTCCTTCTCTCATGGTATCTTTTGATTTTTCCGTGATGAATTCATATATTCGTTCTAGTCTCGTCTGCTATCAAAATTCGAGTCCACCGACTTTCACTTCGAGATTTTCTTCATTTAGAACATCATATTTACATGATCCATGGATTCTACCCTTGCTGTGTGATGTGGGTAAACACTTCATTAACACTTGGATTGTTCTACCTTTGTCTGCAGCTAAGTTTGTTTACCAAGCTATTCAATAGGACACTGTGGACCCTGATAAAACTCCTTCATTGATAGAGGAGGATGATATTTTTATGGAGCTTATATGGGCTCAAAATTATTCAAATTCCCAATAATATATTGACACTATCTTTACCTCAGAGAAAGCTATCATTGAGGAAATGACGGGAGCCAAAAGGCCCTGGCAGGATATGCATTATAGATCATATTTCTTCCCTGAAATCAGTTGTATGGAAAAGGGAGAATTTAAGTCAACTGTGAGTAGGAGTGTCAATCAGACGATGAACCCCTTGGCTAGACATGGTGTCTATGCTGAGGGGAACATGGAAAATATATAAGAAACTGTACTGATTAAAATTTCTAAGAACCCCTGCGTCGTTGAAAACGTCTTCATTGGAGTGGAGTGCTCTCAAGAAGATATTTGTTGGTATATGACGCTCTTTAAATAATTTCAAGATGTGTTTGAATTTTTGTACAAGGGTATTCCTGGCATAGATCCTTGTATAGTTCAACACGAGATTCAAACCCATGAGAATGTCAAACTGGTTCGACAAAAGTTGCAACTAGTAGATCCTCTGAAGGCAACTGCGATCAAAGCTGAGGTAGAGAATTTTCTTAAATATGGCCTCATCTATCTAGTCCCTTTGACAACATGGGTCTCGAACCTAGTTTCGATTGTTAATAAGCAAGGCACGATTTACGTATGTATGGATTATCGGGACTTGAATAAAGCTTGTTCAAAAGACAACTTCCCAATGCCATTTATCGACCAGATTTTAGATGAGTGTGTGGGAAGTGAAATATTTTCATTTATGGATGGTTTTTGATTTATAACCATATTGATATTCAATCGGAAGACCAACACAAGAAAAAATTCATCTTTCCATGGGGAAATTTCACTTATCAAAGATTTATTTTGGCCTTAAAAACGTTGGTGACATGTTTCAGTGGGCCATGATGTTTTCCTTCCATGATTTGAAGCACATCGTGGAGCCCTATTTGGATGATATTACAGATCATTTAAGGAAAATAGCTCAACATTTGTTACACCTTCGCCTCTTTTTCGAAAGGTGTCATTACTACCAAATCCAATTGAATCTGCATAAGTGCATTTTTTGTGTGACTTCTAAATGACTTTTGGGATTCATCGTTTCAATGAAAGGGATCATGGTTGACCCCTTAAAGGTTGTGGCAATCAATTAGTTTTCTCCCATGCATATAATACAACAACTTCAAATCCTACAAGGAAAGGTGAATTTCATTCGACAGTTCATACCTACCTATGCCAAAATCACGAAAGGCTTCATGCACCTTTTGAAGAAGGGGGTCCCATTTTGTCGGGATGAAGTAACACAACGTTCTATAAATGCATTAAATAAATCCTTTGTTTCGACTCCTTTGTTGAGCCCCCCTGATTATAATTGATATTTTTTGTTATATTTGGTGGCAGTTGAATCCTCAATTGGCATGGTCTTGGTGGATGATGAGCTCCAAGATCATGTCATCTACTACTTGAGTCACACTTTGTTGGGTCTCAAAATTAAGTACTCTCATGTAAAGAAAATGGCCTTGGTGACATTTCATGTTGTTCAATTTTTTCATCATTACATTATGTTGCATAAGAAAACTTTCGTTGTCTTTATTAATCCATTTCAATATGTTTTGACTTGGTGAATGTTTTGCGGGAAGTACAACAAATGTATTGTGGTGCTTCAAGAATTCGACTTGGATTTTTCTTCTATGAAATATAAGAAATATTTAGTCTTCACTAAATTAATGTCATGTTTCCGGTTGAGAATGAGGAAGGTGAAGTCATCGACTTGTTCCCTAATGAGAACATCTTCCTCGTCTCTTTGTCTGACCCTTGGTATGAACATATCCTTATATATCTCAAGACTTTGAATTTCCCCCCACATTATTCATGATATGAACGATGATAGATTCATCATATGGATAAAAAATATCTCATTATCACTGACACATTGTATCAACGAGGGGTACACTCGATCCTATGTCGTTGTATCACACATAAAGAAGCAAAAGTATTATTAAATGAATTTCATGGTGGAGCATGTGGTCGTCATCTATCATGGTTGGAAACAACCTAGAAAATTTTGCACACCAGTTATTTATGGCCTATGATCTTTAAGGATTGTATTGAGGTGGTCAAGAAATGCCATCCTTGTCAAGGTTTTTCAAATAATATGCACGTGCACCCTAATTCCATGTTTCCCGTCATTACCAGTGGCCCCTTCACCAAGTGGGGGGTATATTTTATTACATGCCACCCAAATTCATCTAGGGGGCATCATTACATCATATTGGCCTTGGAATACTTCACTAAGTGGGATGAAGCCATGCTGACATTTGTGAATGATGGTGAAACTACCATAATTTTCATTTTCAATCAAGTTATTGCTAGGTTTTGGGTTTTGAGAGAGATTGTCAATGACCATGGAAGTCACTTTCAGAACTACATGATTTTAGAGTTAACATCAAAACTGGGTTTTATATAGGATCACTCGTCTCCCTAATATCCTCAGGATAATGGTAAGGTTGAAGCCATCAAAAAATTCCTAAAAATGATATTGAGAAGAATGGTCAACTCAACTTTATTGAATTGGAACTTGATTCTATATTCAACATTATGGGCTTACTGAACCTCGGTTATGACTGCAACAAGCTTCTCTCATTTTCAACTCATCCATGGAGTTGAGGTATTCTTTCCTATTGAGTGAGAAATCCTTTCACTCAAAATTGTTGTTGAGATCGTCTCAAATACGACTTAGCTAAAAGAACATCTTGTTTACCTTGAAAAACTTGACGAGCAATTTTGATATGTGGAAATGCAAAATGAAGCACATAAGAAAAGATTCAAGTCTTAGTATGATAATTTTGTTCTTCCTAGGGTGTTATCCAAAGGAGACCTTGTCTTAGTTTATGACCAGGACAAGGACACCCTCGGGGTAGGTAAGTTCAACCCCATGTGGTATGGTCCATATATCATGTGACGAGTGTTGGAGAAAGGCTCTTATGAGATATATTATTATGAGGGGAATGTGTTGTCAGAGCCTAGAAATGGGATCTACTTAAAAATTACTACGCTTGAGCCTGACGGCTTGAGTACTAGTCCTTTTGTAAATACTGTTTATTTTTGTACATACGTTTACTTTGAAGTTTCACATTTTTTCGCATTAGTGATTGTGTGCTTATACTGTGTGGAAGATGCCCAAGGAATCATCGGTTTATATTGGATATGTAGATGGTGCCAGTCGCCATTCTTGGAACTTGGCTTTTGTGACTTGGGTGATTTATTCACCTACTAGGTAGCTAGTGTCTGTTGGAGGTGTGTGTCTCAGAGAAACTACCAATAATGTTGTCGAATATAGAATCGTTATCGAGCTTTTACGAGATGATATTTTGCATGGAATTCAATTCCTTCACATGTTTTTAGATTCTCAGTTGGTGGTCTCATAGTTGAATGGTCTATACTGGATCTGCGATTTGATCTTGTTGTGTCTTTTCTTTAGGGTGCGTATTTTGGAATGATCATTTAAATTCATTAATTATGAGCATGTTCCTAGGTGTGCTAATCTGGTAGTTGATTCCTACACTAATTATATTTTAGATTGGCATTTGTCTCATTAATCACATAATCAAATTTGTCACACATGTAAATATTTGACATTTAGAAGTAAAAATACAAAAATAACACACACACATATCTTTGTGTGTGTGTGTGTGTCCCAAACGAAGTCCATAATAAAAAAATATTGGGCTACTAGCCCCGAATATATATATCAATACAAAATGGTGCTCTCGACACATAATAGTCTAGGCCTGAGGTTGATGAATCTTGTCATAGAAAAGTACGATGTTTTCTATACATTGGAACATACAAACCCATGTCTGAGGTAGTCATACCACATGATGTTACATCCCTATGGGCATCCCATCTATAGTGGCCATGGGGATGGAATGTGTCAGGGCCTCAAAGTTCCTTCCCACATTTCGTAAAGTCCTCGCCACATCTTTGTTGGGCCGGATGTCCTCTCTCCCTTGACAATTGTGTCATGGAATGCCTGCCGGTCTCACCGGTGCTCTATCTGCACATTTGAAGGAGAACATGTTAATACTATGGATCTCACCAAAAATATAGAATTTTTTCATTTGTACATATAATATATAGTAAAAAACTAAAAATTAAATAACATAAAATAAAAGTTACCTATGTCCTCAAGCTCGTCACCAGGAGGAATGATGACATTAGGATCGTGGGTATAGTCAATCCCGACATATGGATAGTCATTGATAAATGAGAATCTATGTTCCCACCAAGAGAATAAGTCATCATCATAGATGTCCTCTTACATAGGTCCTAGGGCTCTTCATGGGCACTGTTATGGAATATTTCCCCTATGTACATGTGAATATTCCCTTGGATTCTAGACCCCTAATACCAAGACATAAAAACACAAATGGATACTAACATCCCTTTGAATTTAGTTTAAATAATCAGAAAGATAGAGAGGGAGAAAAAGTGTGATGCACCTTGTTTAGATCTTTGTCCTCGCTGCTTCCAATCCAAGTTCAATCTCTAAACTCCTTAGCATGAATTGACACCTGGAATGCAATGGACAACAAAGAGAAACAAAGATCTCCTACTCTATAGGATTAGATTAAACAATTCCATCTACAAATATCGAAAGAAAAATAGACAATCACATGCAATAATACACAAGCTTTAAGAGAATAGGCCAATTATATTGATGAGAACTTTAAATAGATACTTACAAACATGGATGATGATGCAAAAATCATCCAAGATCTCCTCATCCAACCCTTGCACGATGCTACCAAGATCATAAGTTTGATATATGAAAGCTCTTTTTTTCTCCCCTTCTCCATGGAAATCCCTCATTATATAGGATTTGGATGCTTAACCACCATGGAGAAGATTACTCATCAGATCCACTAAAATAGGATCTCCAAGATTTTTAGGGAGAAAATATATCTTTAAGGATTTTAGGGAGAAAATATCTCTCAAGGATTTTAAGGAGGAAATATCTCTCAACCATCCATGAGATTCTACACCTCTCCTTGAAAATAGAAAACTAAATGTGAGGTGGATTCTCACACTAAATTAATTTCCTTTTTATGAATATTAATAAATAATGCATGTGCACATAGTATTTTGACCTTCATATAATATATTTCTCCTCCACATTGACTAGGGATTGTGACAAATACCCTTTCATGGTGTAAGTGCATGTGAAACTTTTATGACACTTGCGACAATTAGGGTGAGGTACTTAAGTGTGGAATTTTGATGTGTAACATGAACCCTCTCAAAGAAAAATGTGCAAAGGATGCTACCAAATCCAATTTTGTTTTTCTATTTTAACTTGCAGTCTGTAAGTTGAGATTTTGTGCAAGTCAACATGGTCGTACTCCAGTCAAACATGGTCATTATCAAGAATTCAAACCCATGTTGAATTTGAGTTCAAGAATCCAAATGCAAAGACTTGGATCCCACAATGCAAACCTTGGTGTATAGTATAACTCAGAGACTTATATTGGTGATATGTTTGATAGGCACATGGGAACCACTTTTCTCTATGTCATCATCACAGTATTCATTGACATAGTCATTGATGATTCGTCCACCTCATCCATGGGTTGTGAAGTTGGGAACTTCACCTCTTCAAGACAAACCAGTGATAGAGTAAATGTCCTCAACTATGATGGTCAAGGATTGCCCACCAAGAATGAATGAATTTGTGTTGGGGTGGTAGTAGTCAATGAGAAGGTTTAACAATATTTTTTGCGCTTGGATGCCACCAATTTGGAAAACATTGTACATGCCACATTTTCATAGAGTCTCTTTGGCATCATCTTCATCAAATACAGCCCGATCAACTTCCTTGTGCTCACGTTCCCTCCAATGAAAACAAATTCTACTAAAAAATTCAAAGGAAAAGAGAGTTAGTCCTTTATTTTTGAAATTAATCTCATCATTTGTGGATTTATTTGATAACAAACATGGATATTTGTGCCTGTTGTTTATACCAAGCATGTACATTTGAGCCTCACTTTGAGGAAACCTACAGACGCACAAATATGTGAGCAAAAAGGGAGGGATAACCCTCAAATTTTCATGAAAATTTAAAATTGAAAGGATGAAAATGAAGAAAATGGGATGAGAACCTACTTGGTCCAAATGGATCTTGATTTCATTTCTCCAAGCTCCCACAATTTCCAAGTGAAGTTTCAAGGGTTTTTCCAAATTTGGGTCAATTTTAGTTTAATTGGTGAAATGAAACGGTAAAAATGGTTTTATTTATAAAATGTTTCCATAGTTTTTATTTTTTCCATTAACTAAACTAATGTCAAACTATGTTGTATTGTTGTGGTTGCCATAACAAGTTTATAAAGATATATTTTGGGTACTTTTTGGGCCCTTTGCGTCGATTGAACAAGTCTTTTTCAATACTTTGGTAGGTGATGTTTCCGTGTAACTGGCATTTAGCATAGGTCTCACACACCTCCAATATTTTCATTAACAGTAACCATTTCCACCTTAACCCAGGGTCGATCCCATTAACTTATGACACAAGGATTTCTTTTTTCTCAGCATGTCATTTCGTTGATGGTAGAGCCTATATTCCATAGGCACCCTAGTCTAGAACCCCCTTGGTATTCTAGTACTCATGCTGCAAGATTTTTCGTTGATGCCTCACGTATCACAAATGTATCCCAATTTATAATACATGCTCCCTAAGTCACATAATGTGCCATGTTTTTGTTCAAGGGAAGTTTCATCTTGAGTTGGACATTCTACAATTAGTCTCCAACCTTCCATATCGGCCTTTTGAATTTATTCAAGTTTGTCTCATCATCAAAAGTATCTTTGTCCCTTACTCGTGCTAGTAAATAAGGCCCCCATTGACTTCTTGCTGGCAGGTTTGATCTTATCAACTTTGACACATTGCTCTGAGAGTATGACCTAGAGTCACACCCTGGGCCTATTTCCATCATTTATAGGTTACGTTTCAATCATAATATGACATACCAGTATTGGTCACTGACTAAGCGGTTTCCCTTGTGTTTGACATCAACAACAATCACCACACATAGGGATTTGTGTGGTATATTGGTTTCCATTTGACCCCATTGTTGGATTCCTTGTATTTTTCAGTAGTCTTCATTATTGGCTTCTATTCAAAGAGTCTCTATGATCCAAATGGATACTGGTGGCCACCCACCTATTCCAACTAACTCAAAACAGTGTTCTGGCAACTTACTATTTTTTGTAGTTTTTCGGTTCATAAACTTTAGGGGCCATTTTGAGGGCCTAAATGATTTTTTTTTTCGGGATAGTGCACCTCAATGATTTCCAAAGGATTTTATTGAGCCCCCAAAATTAATCTCCTCGACGATACCTTTCCAACGAGCTATTGTGCACCCCAAATGAAGATCGTATTCCAAAGTTATGCCCCCAAGAAGTTGATACACCAAACTACCCAAAATGGGGTCCACAAAACTGTTGGATTTTCATCTTTCAGGGTTAGGGTTTTGGATTTTATTTATGTTAAAAATGAATTTAGAGCATGGATCAAAATTCCCAACAAATGTCTAGGACCAATAATGAATGAAAGAAAATGTATCCATTATTGATCCTAATGTTGAGGCCTCTTCTCAACTATTAGCTTCTATGATCTATGAAACTAATATTGTATCCTTGTCCACTCTTACTCATAATGTATATAAGAAGGAATATAATATAGTTATTGATGATTTTTTTATGTAAATCAAATCACTTTTGATATGTCCACTATTAGACCAAAACATAGATTAACATTAGTTGAGTCTAGTGAACATGTATAGTCAAATATTAGACCAAAAGATAGATTAGAATTGGTTGAATCTAGTAAACATGTATATTGGGTACCTAAGTGTTATTCAATATTTGATTATAATGGAGAAGAAAACCATTAAGTATAGCGAGGATGTGGAATATCCTAAAGTTTTTAGTAAAGAGTAGGAAAAGTGGTTAATGACCTTGTAGCACCAATTAGTGGAATCCTCTGTAGTCCCTGTTACACACCAAAATGCCACACTTAAGTACCTCACCCTAACTGTCACAAATGTCATGAAAGTGTCACATATATTGACACCATGAAAGAACATTTTTCACAATCCCTAGTCAACGTGGAGGAGAAATATATTATATGAAGGTCAAAATACCATGCTCACATGAATTTATTATTAATATTCATAAAAAGGAAATTAATTTAGTGTGAGAATCCACCTCACATTTGGTTTCCTATTTTCAAGGAGAGGTTGAGAATATTGTGTATGGTTGAGAGATATTTCCTCCTTAAAATCCTTGTGAGATATTTTCTCCCTAAAATCCTTGAAGATATATTTTCTCCCTAAAAATATTGGAGATCCCTTTTTAGTGGATCTTATGATTGATCTTCTCCATGGAGGTTAAGCCTCCAAATCCTATATAATGACGGCTTTCCATGGAGAAGGGGAGAATAGAGGAAGATTTTTGAGATCAAACTTATGATATTGGGAGAATTGTGCAAGGGATGGATGAGGAGGACTTGGGGAATCTTCTGCAACACCATCCTTGATTACAAGTATCTCTTTAAAGTTCTCATCAATATTACTTGGCTTATTCCCTTCAATATTTTGTATTGTTTCATATGAATTTCTATCTTGATAGATGGATTTGATTAGTATAATATTGTAGAGTAGAGTAGGAGTTCTTTGTCTTTTTGTTTTTCATTTCATTTCAGGTATCGAGTGGTGCTGAAGAGTTTGGAGTTCAAGCTCAGATCATATGCAATGAGGACGAACCAAGAAATAAGCTGCATCACACTTTCTTCCTTCTCTTTCTCTTTTTGATTAGGTAATTGAATTCAAATGGATGTTAGTGTCCATTTGTATGTTTTTGTCTTGGTATTAGGGGTCTAGAATCCAAGAGGATATTCACCTGTCTGTAGATGAATTAAAAAAATGAAACAGACCCCCATCCATTACAATCGATTCTCACTCTAGATCAAGTACTTGAACCTTCATTTCCTCTGCCTAGTGAACAATTTTCCATTAGTAACCAGAAACCTAAATGAGGAAAGAAGAAGAATCGCCATAGGAAATGATGCTTGGGTGTCAGGTCTCCAACCTCTAGACATCATGCTAGAGAAAAACTGCCAACTTTTTCCAAAGAGGCTCGGGGAAAAATACCTCTAGAGAGACACACTCCTAGGAGTGATCCTCATTCGAAGGTCATTCCCATCGTAATGTAGTAGTATTTTTCTAGAACAAGCTTAGTCTTTGTTCTTTCTCATGCTCGTAAATACATGAGAATAATTTATCGATCTTATTCATTGTTCTTTCTCGTTCTCATAAATACGTGAGAATTTGACCGAGTATACTTTTATCACATTTTTGGACTCATAAAGGTTATACAAAAAAGGAACCCCTTGGAGTATCCTTTAAGATCTTTTCAAACTCTCTAAACATGAAAAAATTGCCGAGTGATGTTGCATCCTTTCACACTCATTAAAAGGTTTGAAAGGGCATCTTTCGGGTGATAGTTTATCTCTTTTTTTAGCCTCGTGAGAATAATTACGAAAAAGGAAAACTATAATCTATCATGATTAGAATATTTCTCCATCCTATCGTTTTATATTTTTTGGACCTCAGAGACTAAACATCACGAAAAGGACAACCCTAGATTCACCTTTAAGTTATTTTCAAGCTATCTGAACATGAAAAACCACCGAGTTTCCCTTCTTTGGACTCGCTAAACTACACATTGAAGGACCCATATGGGAACAAACCCTTACTTCTTCTAGTTAATTAAATAAAGGAAGAGGAACTTATTGAAGGTGAGTTATAACGAGCATGTTTTACCCTCCTCGAAATTGTTAAATGAAAAAGAGGTAATCATCTATTTGGGTGGGGGGGAAATTGAAGGAAGTGGGTCAATTTTTTGAGAATCCTTTATGGAAAAAATTTTCACCCTTGAACATGGCACCTATTTTCATCTCATCTTATAGTTTGGTAATCCACCTGTCTATGAGTCATACCAATTCCATGTGTCCCCATACTTTTTCATCCAATCGAAGAATGCTCTTATTTCTGTCGCATTACATTCTTGGTACTCGTCAATTCAATGTTGACAAGTTAGTTATCATGCCTCATCATGTTCAAGAGAGGTTTCACTTCAAACCATCCATCTGCAGTATTTTTAGTTTCCATTAATGTGTCATTCCATACTCATCTGATTCACCATCTTACATCACTTTCCTATGTCAGTTTCGTGTCAATGATGGGGGGTACATCAAGGCCCTCCTTCAACGAGTCTTTTCATGTTGACTTCAACACATCATTCATGAATTAGAATTAGAATATAGTTAGTACCTTGGGACCTGCATGCCTCAATGGAAGGCCTTCTCACTTCTGATAGTAGACTTACATCATTGACCTTTGATCGGATGATTCCATGAATGTTCGACCTCGACTCATTTATTCACATTTGCTGGAATGTACTAGGGTACCTTGGTAGTCATTGAAATTATTGGTGATTTCCCTCACACTTGTTAACAATTTACCTCAATGATCGGCAATCAAGTGATTTCTACCATGTTCGACACAAAAAAATCTATTCACATGGCTAGATTCTTACCAAATCGGGATTGGGACGAAGACCCTAGGATGAGCATTCACTCTGTTATCTGCGTTTCCCAGGTTGTGAAGGAGATCATCTAAGAATGTTGACACACACACACACACACACACACACACACATATATATAGAGAGAGAGATTGTCACATAGATCCACATTGTATCTTTGGTGGCCATATCCTTAGTCAATATTTTTCATGGATCCACAGTGTATTGGTCAAAGGTTGTTCTTTGAGTCATCTCGTATTCTGAGAATAGGTATGCCTACCTCGAAAATGGAACATATGTTAATATTTTTTAATGGTTGTTTGCAACTTCTTCCAGGTTCTCCAACTCCACGCCCTTTCATTGAATAATTGTAAAGTGTTTCAGCCATTAGTTTCTCTTCTTACCTCACACTTTAGGGGGAAATATTTTACACACCAAAATGAAAAACTTAAGTACCTCATCCTAAGTTTTGCAAGTGTCATGAAAATGTCACATACATTGAAACCATGAAAGAAATTTTTTCACAATCCCTAGTCAATGTGGAGGAGAAATATATTATATGAAGGTCAAAATACCATGTGCATATGAATTAATTATTAATATTCATAAAAAGGAAATTAATTTGGTGTGAGAATCCACCTCAAATTTGGTTTCCTATTTTCAAGGAGAGATTGAGAATCTCATGGATGGTTGAGAGATATTTCCTCCTTAAAATCCTTGAGAGATATTTTCTCCCTAAAATCCTTGAAGAGATATTTTCTCCCTAAAAATATTGGAGATCCCTTTTTAGTGGATCTTATGAGTGATCTTCTCCATGGAGTTTAAGCCTCCAAATCCTATATAATGAGGGATTTCCATGGAGAAGGGGAGAATAGAGAAATATTTTGGATATCAAACTTATGATCTTGGGAGCATCATGCAAGGGTTGGATGAGGAGGACTTAGGTAAGTTGTTGAAACACCATCCATGATTGTAAGTATCTCTTTAAAGTTCTCGTCAATATTACTTGGCCTATTCCCTTAAATATTGTGTATTGTTGCGTATGATTGTCGATCTTGATAGATGAATTTGATTAGTCTAATATTGTAGAGTAGAATAGGAGTTCTTTGTCTTTTTTTTGTCCATTTAATTGGAGGTATCTAGTGGTGCTGAAGAGTTTGGATATCAAGATCATATCAAAGGTATCGAGGACGAACCACCGAATAGGTTCATCACACTTTATTCCTTCTGTTTCTCTTTCTGATTAGGTAATTGAATTCAAAGGTATGTTAGTGTTCATTTGTATGTTTTTTTCTTAGTATTAGGGTTATATAATCCAAGAGGATATTCACATGTCTCCAAAGGAATTTTCCTATAACAGTTCCCAATCCAAAAATAATTCAATATTTAGTTGACATGAAAGGTAAATAAAAAGGAGTTGGAGGTCAAAGTAGCTTGGAAATAAAAGGATGGAGATATGATGAAACACCACAATGTTATCCAACTAATTGGAGCCATAAATGTCCTAGAGGATACATTGATCAAAGCATGGAAAGCTACTTGGGCCAGAAGAAGTTCATCAATGTCAAATATTTGGTTTGGCATAAAATAATCATTGAATTCCGTAAGATTAGGACACATATAAAAAAATAATTTATAATATAATGATAAGTACCAAGATATTAATATATTTTTAAATAACTCAAGTGCATCCATCAATGCTTGTTTTATGAAATTGGATGCAATGGATATGGACTATTTTAGGTCCTTAGGTCAAGAGAGATTACAAAACACTGCAGACTAAGAAGAGAACCCTGAACATTATGGAACCCATGATGAAGTCCTCATGGAATGAAATATATATATATATGTGTATCATTATATTTGAATTGATGGTGGAATGGATCCTCCCTTTTCCATGGAACAAATATGGCACACTAATCCCTAAAGGATATATTATTAACACAGTGTAATAAACAATAATGGTGGTAAAGGAAATTGAGGAATTGAAGTCACCACCCACATATTAGTTGGCTTTGATCATGAGATAACCTTGCATATTGATTTTATCCAAGGTACATACTCTAAATTCCACATATAAATAAGTTTACTGTCATAATATGAACGAGTTGTATTTGACCACAATATCTATTTTAAAACTTATAGTCAAGATGGGGTCAAATTTGAGAATATGTTGAAGATAGTACCTTAGTTCAAAGAGAAACTTCAACCACCACAACAATTTGATGCATATTTCTCCTCACATAGGATAAATATTGAACCACCTCATCCTCCACAAGAATAGTAACATGAGCTCAAAAGTTAAAGACATAGATATACACAAGTGAGTTGGCTAAATGAGAAAGATAATTGTTTGTTATAACCAATTTTGGGTTGTTGTAACTAATTTCCTTAACCTCCATATATTCCAAAGTTTATAAAACAAAGGTAGTTATAGGAGTAATGTATAAATAATTATGTAGAGACCTTTATTGTAAATAAAATAGCTAATTTTCTTGAATAATTTTGTGAGTAATTTTGACATGTTAGTGAGGATTCATTCGTTCTAATCATATGATTTGAAATCGATTGGTCCATAATAATGTTCTACATGAAAACACAATGAAATTGATTTGTGTTCATAAATGGACGATGAAACGATATGAGATTKAATTTGTACATCGCCGAGAAGAAATTTTCCCTGCATAAGGAAACAATCTAACCTCTCAAAGATGTGCCTTGGTCCCAACCTTTTTTTACTCCAAGTATACTTTCCTCTCTTTGACTTGGGATTGAATATATCCTATTCTACAATAATACCATCTACTTGTCCTCAAAAAGGATATCAAATGAAGGTTTCTCTTCACTTCTCAAGTTGGGATAGAACAAAATTTAAATTAGCTACCAATATTGTATTGATGTTAAGCATCGTGTCCCAAAAAATATGAATGGGTCTCTAACATTCATTCTTCTCCTTCTGATGCACTAGCACATAAATGTTGAACATTTGAATATGTTGGCCTATATATTTATCTATAAGTAATGTCAACAACCAATGTTTCATTCTTGTAGAATGAATAATCTCAAACATCATCAGATCCTATAGTGTCCATATGTCCCTTGGGGCTATCAAAGAGCTGATTGTTTTTCTTTGACTATATTTCCAAACTTTTTTGATATCCTCTAAAATTACTTCCTCGTATAACTTTGTTTATTAAAGAAGTATGACACTTATTTTTGTATATGAATCAAATCTCATAATGTCTCTTGATTTGATGTACTCGAGCTCCTGCGATTCTAGGAGAGGAGTTCCATTATTTTGATTGCAGGGTTTTACTTTTGCTACCTTCACGTAAGGAATTTTTTAGTATTCGAGATATAAAGTAGTACGCAGAACATAAACATTTAGCTAGAAGTGGCAGAACAACAATGATATAACCATAAAAATACCAAAATAATACCAGAATAACACCAGAAAGAGCACCTTGATTAATGATAGCAATGTTCACTTGCCTCTTCAAGGGGGAAACCTCCAGCAAAGAAGATCTCTATTATAATAATATCCAAGAMAAAAATTCTCCTACCCTCTACTCTTATTTGTACTAAATATATCTATCCAAAAGAATAATCTAGAGGAATATCCTTCTAGAAGTGGAAGCTTCTATTAGCTATTCTTACAATTGACTTATTCCTCCTTACTGTTAGGCCTTATTAATATTGACCTTTATTACATGGAAATATATTATACTACCCACTTGATGGGTTAGGTATGTTAGGTCCCTAACATGCCCTCCCCATTAAAATAATCCTTGTCCTCAAGGATTGAGATGAGGACATTGTTGCAGAATGGTAATTGGCTCCCAGGTGGAATCTGCGAGAGTGGTATCTTTCCACTGGACTAACACTTCCTTTATGGTGCACTGATGAAGATGATNTATTAATATTGACCTTTATTACATGGAAATATATTATACTACCCACTTTATGGGTTAGGTATGTTAGGTCCCTAACATGCCCTCCCCATTAAAATCATCCTTGTCCTCAAGGATTGAGATGAGAACATTGTTGCAGAATGGTAATTGGCTCCCAGGTGGAATCTGCGAGAGTGGTATCTTTCCACTGGACTAACACTTCCTTTATGGTGCACTGATGAAGATGATGCTCATGCTGGTACAAAACTTCTTGTGGCTGCAACCAAATGGATCCTTCTTCATCCAAATTGGAAAGGTTGGTTTGAGTTTGAAACTTAGTTCTAATCACCTTCTTTAAGAAGGAGACATTAAAACCAAGATGTAGCTTAGAAGAACTAGTAAAATATAATTGATAGGCCACCTATCCCATGCACTTGAGAACTGTATAATTACCATAAAATTTGGGCGTTAGTTTCTAACAATGTTCGGCCTTGAGTGAAGTTTGTTTATAAGGTTCCAGTCGAAAAAGTACCTAGTCTCCTTCAAAAAATTGACGTTTTGAGCAACCTTGATCGGCATGTTTCTGTATGCGATTATGATACATGAACAAATCTTCTTTGAGGGTATGGAAAATAGCTTCTAGAATTGTAAGTATTTGGTCAACTGCCTCAACCTTCGAGACACCCAACATGTTGGAGATAACAGAAGGTGGATTTTATCCATATACCGCTTCAAAAGGAGTCATGCGAGTAGTTGTATGGTAAGAAGTGTGTTACAGAATAATTCCCTTGCGGACAGGTGAATATTCCCTTGCATTCTAGACCCATAATACCAAGACATAAAAACAAAAATGGACACTCACATCTCTTTGAATTTAGTTTAACTAATCAAAAAGAGAGAGAGGGAGAAGAAGTATGATGCACTTTGTTTCTAAGTTTGTCCTCGCTACTTCCAATTCGAGTTCGATATTCAAACTCCTTAGCACAAATTGACACCTACAATGAAATGGAAAACAAAGAGAAATACAAAACTCCTACTCTATAAGATTAGATTAAACAAATCCATCTAGAAAAATAAATAAGCATATGCAAGAATACACAAGCTTGAAGGGAACATACCAAGTATATTGATGAGAACTTTAAGAGATAATTACAATAATGGATGGTGTTGCAGCAACCTCTCTAATTCCTCCTCATCCAACTCATTGCTGATTATTTTTCTCCTTTGTTCACCATGAGAATGCCTCCATTTATACACGTTGAGAGGCCCAACCACCTTGGTTGTATTTTGGATTAGTTGAGGATATGACTCCATCAGTTGTGATATCTCCCTTAGATGAATCCTAGGAGTTATATTTKAGCCAAACCAACTCGATCCATCCATATTTGTCTTAAGAGAAAAAGGAKATTTCCTCCCAAGATTTTCTCAACCACTTCGATGCTCCCTTAAAATTGGAAACATAGCACTACAACAATCCCTRTAAGATGGGAAAGGAGCRATAGCACTCCTTGCATATGAGTTAGGGAGTGTTGATCTTCCAAAAGTTTCCAAAATGACCAATTCTCATAGAAAACACTTTTTTTCGACTATCAAATGATGGGGCTTATTCTTTAGACAAGTTTTATGGGTTGTATCAAGTGTTTTTATGGTGTCGTTCATGATCCGACACTTATTTGATAAGAATGTGACACTTGTGACATGTGAAAAAAGTGAGACACTTACGACACTTATGAGAATGGGAATATGAAATTATTAAAGTGAGGAATTTTGATGTGTAACAGATTTTCCCCCAAAGTGTGAATCCAGAAGATGAAAGCTGATGGTCGAAACACTTTGTAGATACTTCTAAGTAAGGGTATGGAGTCAAAGAACCTAGTATAAGTTGTAGACAACCATAAAAAAATGTTAATATTTGTTTCATTCCTGAGGCAGACATACCTATGCTTGGAGTACAAGTGACTCAATGTATGGCCGCCAAACAATACACTGTGGATCCATGATGATATTGACTAAGGGTATGGCCACTAGAGATACAACGTGGATCCATACTTCTATGACATGAACTAATTGTAGCCATGAAAAATACACAGTGGAGCTGTGAGAGATGATAAATCATATCCATAGACCAATACAACGTCGATCTATGTGAACACATATGTATCAGTGTGCTCAAAAACTTCCTTCGTAGTCTGGGAAGAGTGGATAATAGAGTGAATGATCAACCCAGGGTCTTCGTCCCAATCCTCATGTGGTACGAATCTATCCATGCAAATAGATGATTTGATGTAGGACATGGTAGAAACCACTTGATTACCGATCATTGAGTTAAACCATTAACAAGTGTGAGGGAAATCACCAATGATGTCAATGACTCCCAAGGTACGCTAGTACATTCAAACGAATGTGAATAAATGATTTGAGTTCTAAATTTCTTTGAATCATTCGATCAGAGTTCAATGATGTAAACATATTGTCGGAT
>JASDQU010032593.1:12046-22085 GCA_032191745.1 Picea mariana | reverse complement strand
TTTACGCCCAAGCAAGCTCTAATCACTGTAATTTTTATCAAGAAGTTATCCCAGTAATACAAAGAGAAGTTTCATAGGATTCCTGCATGTTCATCATTGGTGAAGTTTCCTCTGTCTGCATAAAAGTTTTTCCTTCTCTGTTATCATACTGTCTTTCTAAATCTAATCTTTAAAAGAAGTTAAAGTTGTAGAATTTGCCATTGTGTACTATGTTCTTAATCTTTTATAGATTTAAACATTTTTTCTTTTGACGTTATAACAAATAAATTCTTAAATGTTTTTTTGTTTTAACTGATATCTCACCTTTTCAGCAATACACCTTTATATTCCAAAAGAATCTAGAGTTAGTACTATCTCGCCCTGTAAAACGAATCTTATAAAAGTTGCATTTAACCTCTATTTTTCTAAAACAGACCCCATAGCCCAATGCAAGCGTAAGTGATATTCAACCATTTCATTTAAAACAATAGAAACAACTCGGTTACATTCTTTTTAACTAGCCTAAAATCTTGAAAATCTAAACAAATCTAAAAATCACAGAGAGATCCCACTCTGAAACTGGTAGGGCTAGCTCCCAGTTTCGAAGCGGTTGGTTAAGGTTACCTCTGTTAGATTTATTCTTACCTCACAAAAACCTTTGGGAATTTACAGAGTGATAACATAAATGGCAACCATACCGGGGAAGAACTGAACAAACTTTCCACCCCTTGTTTTCTTTTTCCTAGAAGAAAGACAACTTTATTTCTGGAAGAAACACAAACTCTAAATTTTATCTAGAAATAATGTTCAGAGGTTGTTAAAGTTTGTATATAAGTAGTTAAAATATCCAAAGGAAGAATAAAATCAACAGTTCTAGCTCTCAAAAGAATTTCTACCAGATCACACCCTAACCCAGAACCTGCAATAGTAATAGATAACCCTGAAAGACTACTCAGGAAGAAAAACACTACAGAAATTTTGAGATGTAACAAATCAATTCCAAGGTATTTGTCCAATCCAGAGAAGTTAGGTATTCTTCTAGACCTTGAGCCTGAAATCCCCTTCCAAACAATTCTTTTTAGGACAAAATCCGATAGTTTTGTCAGTAGAACGGTCTTGGACTAAACTGTTTTTCATCCCAGCACCCCTGAGATACGTTCTCCTAGAATTGAAGTTGATCAACATTTTCACCCCGAGATTGATAAACTCGAAGACCTAGTTGCAAATCTTGGTCAAGCCTCAGACAAACTCCATCTTCAACAGTCCGTCGAACTTCCTCCTTTAACTATTGTTGCAGTTTCTGCTAAACCCACACTAGGTCACTCCATTCCTCCAAGCCCTTCGTCCTCTATATCTTCAGGCATTTCCTCCCCTGTCACACAGGTTGTTGTTTAGCCTCCTCCACCAATCATGGCAACAAGATATGCTCCATTGGTATTGGTTGCTCCTTTACGTGACATACCCCAAGATTATCAAACTAGACTCCCACAGTTTGATAGTACTGGTCCCTTGAATGCACAACAACATGTTGACAAAATGAACGATTACTTTGACCTAAAGGAAGTAGACGAGGCTGATGTGCAGATGTTTTATTTGTGCAAATCCTGACTGGAGAAGTGAAAAAGTGGTTCAAAACTTTACGTGTTGCTACCATTACTGATATTGCTGGTTTTCATCAAACTTTCCTTGACCGGTGGGAGGTAAAGAAAAATCCTCTCCAGATCTTGTCTGAATATGAGAACATCAGGAGGAACCCTGGAGAGACGGTGCATGATTACTGCACTCATTTCAACAATTTATATAATGCTATCCCGACTGAAATCAAACCACCACAAGGTTTGACGTTAATAAAATTCCATGATGGTTTTGATGCTGACATGTCATATCAATTGAGGAAAAGAAACGCAAAAACTCTGGAAGACATACAAAGAAGTGTCGTCAGTGTAGAAGCAAATCTTTTGGCCAGAAGGGCCAGGCAAAGAACATAAAAGAGGGTTACCATCATAGAAGAACCTTCTACTTCCTCATCAGATGCAAAATTAGACTCTCTCGCCAGAGCTATGGAGAAAATGATGGAGAGACTCACCATGACTGACAAGAACCCACCTAGAGAGAACCAAGCTGCCCCTCAAATCAGGAACCCAAACTTTAGAACAAATCCACCTCAGATTGTACAGAGGGATCCTAGAGATCAATGGGAACAAAGGGGACCTGATCAGTAGCTTAGACCACCTCTCTAGGAAAACTAAGGTGATGATGGGGAGGAAGTAATTGAGGAGTTTGATTATACTCATATAAATATAATGGGTGATCATGATCACGATCATGAATCTATTTTCCTCACCCCTGAAGAACATGAAATCTTTCTCCTTTCACAAATAGAGGTAAATGAGGAAGCTGAGAAAACAACACAAAAAGCCTTTGAGAATGCTATAATGGAGGTTCACAGGCAGTATAACTTGCAGACTAAGAAGACTAACAAGAACTCTATGAAGAAGGCTGCTGAAACCAAGAAAACCTCAGAAAACCTTCACAAGAAGTCAACCACTCAAACAGGTGCGCCTGCTCACAGAGTTTCTATAGATAAATCAGAAGTATAGGGTTTAAACAAAACCACTGCTCCTTTCAACCTTGAAGGGGAACTAGCAAAATTGAAGATTCCCATTCCCCTCTCCGAGCTAATGAACAAGAATGCTTACAGGTCTCAGGTGATAAAAGATTTAAGCACTGAACCCGACATAGGTAACAAAGCATTGAATGTCAGATCTGTACACCACTCTGACACCGATAACCTTGCCGAAGATTGACCTGAGCTTCTGTTCGGTACTGAAGTTGATAGTCAAACTGATAATGGCATCGTGGCCCCTTTTTACATCAGCCTAAATATCCACGATCTTATATTACACAACACTATGCTGGATTCAGGAGCCTCCCACAACCTAATGCCCAAATCCATTATGGAAATGTTGGGACTCGAGGTCACTAGACCCTACAAAGATTTGCATTCTTTTGACTCCAGCAAGGTCAAATGGATAGGCCTGATTAAAGACTTATGCATCACCTTGGCTCAAATCCCGATGAAGATTTTGGTGATGGACATCGTCATGGCAGATATTCCCCCCAAGTATGGGATGTTGCTGTCAAGGTCTTGGGGAGATAAATTGAGAGGAACCCTGCAGCTCGATATGTCCTACACCACCATTCTGGTTTTCGGTCAATAGAGAAGACTTTACAAGGAAACACTGATGAATTATATGGTCAGTAGTTAGGAAAAGCCACACAATTACCCACTGTATTCCGTGCATTCTGACCTGGATTCTTTCATTCTATATAACGATGGTGATTTTGAAGAACAAATCGCACAACTGGAGGATGATGCACTTGATCCAAAGGACGATAAAGTAGTTGCTGAAGTAAGAAACCCCATGATTGAAGAAAGTGAGGAATTGCCAGAAGGCTTCTAGGGCATGGACTTCGATGGTGCTATGAGTAAAGAAGGGGCTGGAGTGGGAGTGTGGATGCAGAACCACAGAGAAAAATACTCCGAGAATCATTCCTATAAATTGAACTTTCAGTGTACTAACAACATAGCCAAGTATGAGGCTTTAATGCTCGGCCTGAAATTGTTGAAGAAGGTTGGTGCTAAGCAGATAATGGTAAGGGGTGATTCTGAATTGATTATCAAGAAAATCAAAGGTAAGTATGCAACAAAACATGCTCTTCAATGCTTTACTGAGGTTGACTTGTAGGTGATGCCTAGGGGACAAAATATACTCGCAGACGGACTGGCTACGTCAACAACTACCTATAAAATCCCTTTTCATCCCACTCGCAAGTACACAGTGAAAAATCTCTTTTTCATTGACTTCCACTCCATAAGTACCCAAGGAAAAAAGGCCAAGGAAGGATGATTCACCTTCAATCACTGAGGTATTGACAACAAATTTTCAAGTATACAACAAGAAACCCAAAACCACTCATGCTACTCACATGTCTGGTGAGGAAGAGCCCTACTCTACCACAATGATTGAAAGAAGACAACAGGTAATAAGACTGCAACTATTGCTTGCATTCATCAGCTCGCGCTTTTATATAAATGAAGTGGCGATCTGCGCTAAACTTCATTAAGGGTATGAATATGTGGAGCGTGTTCGGGGTAATGCCAGGCGTAGACTGGATGACGGTCTTCAGCTGGTTGTAGTATACGTGGAAGATGACATTCAACTTCCATTGCTTGCTCATATCGATCGAGTACCACAGGGTACTGAATCTCACAACCAAAGGTTCAAATGGCTCGTTCTCTGAGAAAGTGGCACCCTCCGACATCTCCCATGCTATGAAGGCGATCAATATGAGAAGCCAACTGAAATGGAACTCATACCCTTGGTCTTGCGCTTCTCTGCAATCCAGTTCGAGCTGATTCACCAAGTACTTCGCCCAATTCATTTGAAGTCCTTCTGTGCACTTCCTTGCGAGATCAACTACGAATCCAGTCACTTGGGTGTGCCGGTTCTTGCGAACTAGCTTGTCTGCGATTAGTTGATAAGCAAGGTGCACTGCCGCTCTGAAGAGAGGCTACTTTGTAGCCTCGCATGCCCTTCTCGACATCACCATAGGTTTCTTTGATATTCGCTGCTAGCACTTTGTCTGTGGTCTTTCTAGGATAAAAATCATGTGGGTCAAGGCCTTGCATGCTGAGTCTTGTGATCTGATTGATCAAGTTCGGATCCACTGTGACACGGTGGTTCAACCACAAGTAGCCTTTGTTTCTGTCTGTTCGGGGCATAAGTCGAACAGGTATATCGGTCCAACGACTATATTGCTTTAGCACGACGAAGTGCCATAGGTCGTTGTTATAATATCTCGACGAAGCTCCCATTCTGTAAGTTTTATTTCTGCAATGTTCAATCTGGAATCTCCTGTAACTTTTCAATCTTTGCCCTCTTCTTACTTAACTTTTTAGCCTTCTTCCCAGTAATCTTCAACTTGGTCTGTCTTTTTCTGTTCTGATTCCTATCTTCTTTTAGCATAGTCACTGCGCGCTGTTGAGATTCTCTAAGGGGTAATAATTCTTCTTTCTTTGGGACAGGTGCTTCAGTCTTCTACGAGCCTTCTGACATTCTTTCAGCTTCGACATTGGGGTCTCTAGTGTCAAGGAGCTTCAATCTATTCTTCTTTTCTTCAATCAACTGTGCAATCTTCTTGGTCATAAAATCTTTTAATTCTTATTTCTTCTGTTCCAAAACTTCTGCTTCTTCCTTCCATCTAACTTGATCTTTGTCAATCGAAGATTTTCCAAGTAACATAGTAAATGGGACGCTATCCTCAATAAATTTAATAATCTCAAAATCTTCTTCAGTCGAAGTTCCATTAGCATTTGTAGGTATCTGAGTGAGCCTTCCACATAGGTTTACCAATTTTCCTCTGAAGAGTCCTATTCCTCCTAGTGAAGGGATCATGGCAAGATTCCCTATAACTTCCCATGTTCTCTCTGTCATGATATTCATCTATGTTTCCTCATCTAGAACACAATCAATGTCGAAGTCCCCTATCGTTAATTCGATGCATTCTTTTTTTTTAAAGATCTCTGATAATCTGACATGTCGGTGTTCATTCAGGGTTTCTTTCATCTGAATTAATACTTTCTCTAATTCTTTCTAAGGTTCTGCTATCTCTGGATTTGCCTTAGGGTTCAGATTCATTCCTTTGAGCCTAGAAATCATTCTGGGGCAATCCAATACTTCATGATCTAGAGCTTTGCAACAAAGACAACTAGGTCCTCCACTAGGGCATTCCTTAGCTAGATGTCCTGGTTTTCTGCAACTGTAACAGAGGATTAATCCTCTCTTTCTTGAAACTGATCCCCAACCTCTTCTGTACTTCGCACCAGGATCACAGGGGCTAATATGCAACAAATTATTTCTAGGATCCCGCATCCATTTGTTAGTCCAAATATTATTTCTATGCATAGGTATAACATATCTATCATTATGCTTATCAGATCTATTCATATTAAGCTTTCTTTCATCTATTAATGCCCTAGGTTTTAAGCTAGGACAAAATCTATCAAAAATACCTAGATCCATACTTTAGATCTATCAAAAATCTATCAAAGCTTTCAGATCTAGAACTTTCTTACCTTTATCAGAGCACAAAGCTTACAGATCTTACCTCTTTTAATTAGAAAATTCCACTTTTACCTTTCTTAGAGTACAAAGCGTTCATATATTGCTTCTTTTCTTCAGTATCAACCTCTTTTCTTCATATCTGACCTTTCTTTCTTGGCACAAAGCTTCACAGGTCAAGTAGAACACTGCACACTAGGGAAACGGATCTACACACAGAGCTTTCTTTGCACAAAGCTTCTTCTTCTCTAGTTCCCAGCAATCACAGTTTCAGGTCCCGGAAATGGAACCATTTGTTGGCACAGGGGCATGCCCGGGCTTCAACGCTACAACAACGCACCAACAAAGCCCTAACTACCGGTCCTTTTGGCAACACTTGCGAAGTAGATGAAGTCTCACCCGAGGTAGAGGCAGGGGTGGTTGCAAGACTCAAGTGTCTGCAACCTTAGTTGGGACACAGATCTATGATTATATCGCGTACAAAGCACTTCTCATTAGTCAGTCATTAATGTTCAACTCTTATTATGCTTCGCAGATAGCATAGAGCATCGCAATGTCCAAAGGTGTTTCAACACTTAGCCACAGTAAAACAGATCAGGTCTAGTAGTTTAGCACTAAGCATTCTCATAGATGTCAGATCCCACTATTGACATACATATAGGAAGAACAAAACATTAATAGATCTATCTAAATATATCAAGTCACTTAGCAGAAGAAGAAATAAACACATCAAGCCAAAGCACAAAGCATCACACACAGATTTACGTGGTTCACCCCCACCCTGGAGCTACGTCCACCAACTCTTCTTCTTTATTAGTGTCTTTAATCAGTTATNCTAACTACTAGCACTAAGCCATTGACCATCCTTACATTGCCTAAGTATCTATTTATACATTACAAAAGTGGGCCTAAGCGTGGGTAAACCCACGGGCCGACATCCCTTTCCCATTACATTAACCCAAAACCCTAAAAGGGGCCCAAAAGTGGATCGAGATCTCGTGATCTCTACTTTGCTTGGTGCTCCTTCTTCGACTAGCTGTCAAAGTCCCAAAATAGATCAAAATGACCAAGGTTATCCCAAAACTTGGTCAAGGGCCATTAAATACACATGGTTAGTGCAAAAGCAGATAACAATGAGTCCATCAAGCCATAACTGAAAGAAGGATTAACGACCCTGCATAGTTTGAATGTATCTTCCTACCCTGTGGTGCAACTATATAATGCAAATTCTTACGCATGAAAAGGTTGCTGATGGTTGGTTGGTTTTTGATCGATATAGGGGTGGTAGTTGTTCATTTCCAAGTTTTGTAATGGGTTCTAGGTGTTATACCTCAAATTCACTTCCATGAACCTCATAGGTTTTTTGTCAGATGTGACCTATCATATGAGTAGATTTTATTTATATCTTAATGATGTTAGAGATCGAAGTACCATGATCAAATGTGCCACCATGATGATTTGTAATATTGTATCATTGATCAACCAAAATTGTGATATTTTTTGTACTCATGTATTGTATTGGACCATGCTTACATGATCTATGTAAAAATGTTTTTACCTAGGTGGTAGCTCTAGACCCTTTGTGGTTGGTCAGGGTCTATCCTCCTAGTCCCCATTCCAAGATAGTCCTTGCTCTTATAGATTAGCTGGATATCTCTTGGAGGTCATTAAGTTGATCCCAAGTTAGTCATTTATGGCTTAGGTAGGTACGCGAGGGTCTTGGGATGGATCTACTAGGATGTATAACCTAGAGAACCTCTAGGTGTTTTCACTTTATTCTATTTCAAAGTGTTTCTGAAGTTGTAAAAGGTGTCGTACCTATGGGAGAAAACTTATCTTATGACTAAGCATGGATCCCCTTTATGTATTTGTCACACTTTGGGCCATGCAATTTGGATATGATTCTATAGTTTCTCATGCAAGGACACAATTTCCGAGGCAGTTTCATAGATCTCGAGGTAGTACATAGATACCTAGGTATTGGTCACATCACCTAAGACATTTTGGGGCTATTTATACATGCATGGGTCCCCTCTTGACAAGACATGTCCTAGATCCTTGAGCTCTCTCTTGATTTATCCATATGGAGGCATCTTTTCACTTGATTTGAGGGCCAACCCCTTTGGAGGACCATTCTACTAGCAATTTTGGAATTTGTGGACACTTTTTGACTTGGAGAGAGCCATTCCATGGTTTGTGGAGGTTGTTTGCAAAATCAGAGGATGTTATTTCACATTGGAGACCTCACATATGACTTTTGGAGCTAATTTTATGGGGGTTGTCCCTTTTTTTCATGGATATGGTTGAGTTTTATTCACATTCCACATGTTGAGGCCTTGCATCATGGATCCACTTGCTTGATTTGAGGATGGAATCCACTTTGGAGGTTATTTTCACATTATATCATTATTTTTGATGGGATGTCTCACCTTGGAGAATATCTAGGGGGTTCCAAACCCTAAATCTAGGATTGCATTGCATATTTTGAGGGAGGCCTAGCTTCACGAGCAAATATCTTTTGACAGGGGGCCTAGAATTCCTCTAGATCAATGCCATTAGATGCAAAATGGATGTGGGATTTCCAAAATGTGGTCATAATAGAAAATTGAGAAACAATTGACATAGTTATGGTGCTTCTAAAATCTGTCATGGAAATGTTTTTTGCCACAATTTTGACTACTCATTGGAGGAATGACCCACATCTTTTGCTTGAGCGTTTAACTTATTTGGGAAGTTCATTGTTGATGTGTACCCATGGTGGATATCACCCTATATATTGAGGCCACATAGCCCATGTTTTTATGGATCTATTGGGGGTCGTCCACCCTTGGAGAGCTACATATCCACCTTGGAGGAGATATAGGAGGTTTTCATTACTTAATTTGAGGAGTTGATTGTGGATCCATACACTTTGAGGTTATACATTGCACATTTGAATCATATTCTTCCCTCTTTGATGGAGATGTCCTACTTTCTTGAGGGTAATATTGTACATGTGGCACATCTTCATTGTGTTTTATGAATTTCTTGACTTGGTCTCTTAGTTAATTACAAGACAAGTCAATTTTGTATTTCTTCTAGGCTATATCTAAGAAGATAACAAAAAATATTGAAGGATAATGATGATGAAGCATCCTTTATAAATAGAGGCTCATCCTCTCATTCCAATTTATTGTTGTTGTTAGCTACTTCTTTGAGAATGCAATTTTGTTGAATATCTGCCTATTGAGGTTTTGGTATCAATTCTTGACGCTCTTCTCTCTTGGTTTATTTGTGGTGCATTAAATATTTGTTGTGTTAGCTATGGAGTACTACAAGTTTTCAAGATCAATTCATTTGAAGGGTAAGAATACCACTTGGAGGGAAGATGTATTAGGCAAGATCCCTTCCTTCTTCCTTTATTAGTTTGGTAAGTGCTCAATTCCTTGCTTTGTTTCTCCTTTGAATCCCTAACAAGTGTATTTAAGATTTTTATCAAGCTAACATTGATCTTGTTAGTGAAGGTGATTCCTTTGGGAACCCCTTCTTGTAGGGTCTTGGTCTACATACCTTATTTTTTTAATACAAAAAATAGGATCACAGAGCAATAAAATAAAACAAATGCCGAAATAAAACATAGAAGATACACAATAAAAAGGAGACACATGTAAACGCGGTTCACCCAATGTGGGCTACGTCCACCGGAGGAATTTCGAGGTCCTTCCTTTTTATTATTATCCAACAAATGAAGGGATATAACCTACAACTCAATCATTGTAACTTCCTCTTCTTTCTCTCACAATCTCTTCTCTTAGAATACAATATTCACACACATATACAATAGCAATACAATTCCCTCATGAAAAGAGGGTTTCCTTCTAGGGGGGAAAAACCTAACATAACTTCTACCATTAGATCTACAACCTTGTAAGGAATGGTCTAGATTGACTACAAAA
>JASDQU010032591.1:7150-22010 GCA_032191745.1 Picea mariana | reverse complement strand
ATATCATGCTCTTTTAATACTATTGTCATAAGATTTTAACTTATGAAGTTTTTGATGTCCAGAAATTAGTATCATAACAATTATTAAAACATGATATACCCTTTGATATTTTCCACTTTTAATGCTGAAATAAACTAAGCAAACCACATAATTTAACACATGATTTTTTGGTCAACATGACCCTAGAAAAACCCCCATGGGGAAAACCAGTAAGAGAGTAGATTTATTATGGAGATTATAAGCAAAAATTATAGCAAGGAAAATCATACATCAAATAATTTACTTTTTCTCTTTTTCTTGTCATTCTTATCATGTTTATTTTTTTTCTTTGATATCCAGTGTGTGGAACTATGAATGTTGAGTTTTTGTATCGAGCTTTATATTTTTGTTTTGCATCACATATATTTTTATTATTTCACAAGGGCTTGGATTAAACTAACATTTGTTATTACCTTTTGCAGTGACAATGATTGTCATAAGCTTGTCAAATTTGGTTGTAGAATATTTTGTGATATTGAACAATGTAAGTGCCACATTACCCTGGACTTTTTTTTTCTTTTGAAAGGCCTCTATGGTATGATTAACATACAAGTCATTACAGTGAAAAAAAAAAAACATTTCCTTGTTCAATTTGACCTTTCATTGTTTTAAAAGGCATTCAAGTTTCAGATGTTGCTTGTTTTCTTTTATGTGATTAAAAGAAACTAATGATTTTCAAAAGCTCGCAAAACGTTTCCATTTGTTGATACCTAGTTTCTTGGTTTAAACCTTCTACCTACTAAAGAATAATATGTAGATTAATAACCCTTAAGAAACGATATTGGCTTATGACCCTAATTTCAAAAACTTTTTAAAATACAACTCTAAGGACCTACTAAAATCCTCCCTTGAGAGGTCACAATTTAGAAAAATTTTGTCTAAGTTAGGATTATGAGGGTAGGGATCCAAAAAAAATACCGTAATCAATTTTTCACTCAAAGCTTAGTTGTTGACTAATTAGGATACTTAAAATCATCCAATTCAAGTGTTCTTATGCCATAAGGTAGGGAGATACTCGTGAAGGGGCGAGTACCGAGGTCTGGTTGTTTTGTGTGTGCCTTCTTGAGCCACCCATATCTTGTGGGGTTACCTGACCTGTGACCGATTTCTTAGGTCGAGACTCCCCTGTTGCACTTCAATGAGGTAACCTAAAGGCCAAAATATAGGATTTTATACTTAGGTGGCGGTTGTGGGTTGCAATTGCACCTTGATCATATTTTGAACGTTTATTGGGAAATATCGCTAGTCCTTTCAGGATATGCACCCTCTACCCCTCATTATAACTAATATTTCATACCTTCACTAGCCTCTCTTCTGGTGGGTTTATGCCCCATTATTGAGAGCTATTGGAAGGCCCAATTACTATGAGAGGAAGGACACAAAGTCTTTAGGGAACGTGATTTTACTTTTATTCCCCCACGCGAAAAATATCCCAACTTGATTAAACATTTTTCTTTAAGATGATAAACGGGAACAACCTATGTACCCAATATCCCATTCCCTGTGTAATATACCCATAATTAAAAATACAAAATAGTGTTGCAATAGTTATTGTGGCATTGCAATGACTATGTAAAAGGAATATGAAATATACTACTTTTTAACTAGTATGTAAAAAAATATTCCCACAATTTTTTGAGCAAATGGACCTGGCTTTGCATGCACAATAGTTTTGTAGATTTACTGTTGGTTTCTTTGAATCTAGATATCACTACTTTGTTGAATGTAATGAAAGTTGTATGGGTTGGTCTGCAATGGAATTGGATAATACAAATAACCTTTATTTTATATATATATATTTTAAAGTTCATCTTCAAATCCAAATAATTCTTAGTTCACATCCTTCAAAAGAGTTAATTATCGTATACTAGATCTGACCTATTTTACTTCAACAATTTATTTAAAACCCGGAAATTATAGAAACCAACACACCTCCTAGCAAAAAGGAGATCCTCCACTACCCCTGGCTTGTCCTTGAAGACAACAAATTTCCCTCTCACTAGAGGCTTGGTGAGAATGTATGTTATATGCTCCCCTATGGATATGTATTGTAATCTCACAACACCTCTTCGAACCCTGTCTCTAATGAAGTGGTACATGATCTCTATATGCTTGGACTTGTCATAAAACACTGGATTTTTCAAAAGCTTAATACAACTTTTGTTATCACAGTGGATCACCGCAGGCCCCATCTCAAGACCAAATAACCTTGTGAGCATCTTGCAAATCCAAATGGCCTCACAACTCGCCAGACTTACTACCATGTACTCGGCCTCTATTGAGGTAAGTGCAACTAAGTGTTGCTTCCTGCTAAACCATAAGATCATTGTGGACCCCAAGCTGAAACAACATCCAAAAGTACTCTTCATTTCCATTACACTCCCTACCTAGTATGAATCTGTGTACCCCTGCAACAACACTATGCGAAATTTGAGATATCTCAGTCCAAATTCCATTGTACCATGAAGATACTTCAACACATGCTTTTCTAACACCCAATGAACCCTCGACTCCACCATGAATTGGCCGAGTGTATTCACTACAAAGACCATGTGATAGGTTTTCAAAAATCTTGAGTGCCCTCCTACTGAAGAGGTGTGTAATTCCAAAAGTACATTTTGTTTGAGTTGGGAGTTCTTACATAAATTTAATCTATCTTTGTACCATAGTGAATCATTTTTCCATGTAAATGTATCTGATGCACTAGACTCATGCTACCACCTTTGAATGAGATTCCACACTTTTTTTTCATTCATCCATTCCTTCTATATCCAATCAAGTTGGATGATCGAGATAGCATAGAGAAAGGCCTCAGTGTCTTCATCATTTCTTGAGATTGTATCTGCCACAAAATTTTGCTTCCATGTTTTTTAGATGATTTCAAAATCATAACCTAACATCTTGGTCACCCATTTTCATTTTTCTTCTTAAGATAGTCTTTGTTCCAAGAAGTATTTAAGATTGTCATGATTTGTTTCGACCTTGAAGTGCCTACCTATTAGGTAAGAGTGCCATTACTTCAATGCATGTAGTATTGCCATCATTTCCTTCTCATAAATGGGTTTGTGTAAGTCCTTTCCCTTGAGAGGTCGACTTTAAAAAGCAAGGGGCCTTCCTTCTTGCATTATAACAACACCAATTTCATTTCCTAAGGCATCACATTCCACAATAAAGGTTTTTATGAAGTCTAGTGTGGTCAAGCTAAGATCTTTGCACATCACCTCTTTAAGTTTTTCAAAATCTTGAGTTTCCTCTGGAGTCCATTAAAATGCATCATTATTAGTTAATGTCGTTAAAGGTGTTGTTATTCTTCCATAGTTCCGAGCAAACTTGTGGTAGTAACCTGTCAAACCCAAAAATCCTCTAAGATTCTTCAATGTTTTGGGAATTGGCCAGTCCATCATGGCCTTAATATTGTTAAAGTCTGCCTTGACGCCTTCATGAGATACAATATGACCCAAATACTCTACCTCCTTCACCCCAAAGAAACATTTGGATGGTTTAGCATATAGTTGTTTCTCCTTTAGTAGTTGTAGCACCCTGTCAACATGTCGAACATGATCCTCCCAAAACTTGCTATAGATTACTATATCATCAAAAAATACTAACAGAAATTTTCGAAGGAAGGGCTTAAAATAGAATTCATCAACCCTTGGAATGTGGAAGGTGCATTCGTAAGGCCAAAAGTCATGACCAAAAATTCATAATGGCCTTCATGAGTTCGAAATGTTGTTTTGGGGACACATGCTTCCTTCATCCTAATCTGATGATACCTTGAACGAAGATCCAACTTTGTGAAGTAGATTGCTCCATGTATTTCATCTAATAATTCATCAATTATGGGAATGGGAAACTTATCTTTGATGGTGATCTTGTTGAGCTCTCTATAATATGGACACATACACCATGATCCCTCTTTATTGGTACCATTACCACCGGTGCAGAGTAATAACTTTGTCTAGGTATAATAATGCCAGCCTCTAACATTTCTTCAACCATACACTCAATTTCACTCTTCTAGGAATAAGGGTATCTGTGAGGCCTTATGTTAGGAGGAACACTCCCAAGAATTAGGTGAATAGCATGATCATGATTGCAAGTGGGTGGAAGACCTCTTGGGATATGTTCAAATACTTTGGAATGCTTATCAATGATCCCTTGGAGATCTAGGGGAATAGATGGCTTAGATGTTTGAACATCTAGTGAGCACAGTTGTACAAATACACCATGATTCCCCTTTTTCTTACATATTCATTACATATTTCCCCGTAGTAAGATTGACATTATGACATTTTCCTGAGCAATTGATAGTTCCTCCATTTGCAATCATTACTTGAAACTCTGGCGCTGGATATATAAAGAAATTGAGAGCTTTGGCTAGTTTATAGTGAATGAAATTATGAGTACTACCAGAATCAATTAGGACGATTACCTTTTTCTTTTTGATATATCCTTCGATCTTGAGGGTTTGAGTAGTGCTAATTCCATCCAATGCATTACATGATATGGTGGGAGTCAACTCTTCAAAAAAAATTTCTTCTATGTTTTCATCTTGAGATGGTTCTTGTTCTTGTTCTTGATCTTCTTCCTCTTCACAATCTATGTAGGATAATTTCTTCTCACCACACTTATGTCCCTTATTGTACTTGTTGTCACAATTAAAGCATAAACCTTTTGCTTTTCTTTCCTCCAATTGTTGAGGTGTCAACCTTGTACGTTGAGGTGGTTTAGAAGAAGGAGCATTATTCTCTTGATATATTTTAGGATTCATATTTCTAGTAGCCATAGCCATATTTTTACTTTCAACATTTCTCGCCACCCTAAACGCATTCTTCAATGATTTAGGTTCCCAAAGGTGAACCTCATGTTGAGTGTTATCCTTTAAAGATCCTATGAATACATCAATCATGTGCTCATATGGAATATTCGTTACCTTTATATTAAATCTTTGGAAGTTCTAAATATGCTTTGTGTTGAGGAAAAGATATGAAATTATCATACTCAAGGATTTTCAAATTCTTCTTGGCTAAAGAAAAATAGACAGGAATGTCACCCTACGTTTATAGACAACAAAAATAACATCCTATCTCACAAGTATTAATTACGAGTGCTTAGGCTAGTCTTTTTTCAATAAATAACTTGTTGGAAATTTACTTTTTATTTAATTTTCTGAACATGTCAGTGGTTGAAATAAATGTAAATATAGAAGTAAATTCACCAAGATGATAATCAAGACAGGTGAGACATAAAGAAATCCTTTATTTCATTCAAATTAACCAAAGAGTCATTTTCCTTACAAAATCTCATACAGAAATTTTGGACCAAAGTCAAACTTAGACATCCCCGATGGAACATACAAAGGGACCTCTGACAAAAAACCAAAACTAAACTCTAAAAGCTAGATCATCTTGCCACAGATTGTTGCCTACTCGACTCTGCACAATAGCCTTTGTCAGTCATGAAAACTAATTCACAAATAGACAAGTCTACACAAACTATCAAAGATAGATCAACACCTCTGAAAAACAAGTGTCTGAATGATGTGATTCAGCCCTGAATATTGTTGTCTACAATAAAAATATCATAAAAGATAATTAGGCTTGTGATGAATAAATGAATGAATGAAAACTGAACTATCTCAACATAAACTCAAAGAGAAAACCTTGGTATGCTTCTTCTATCCTCCTCTTGTTCCTCCCTTCCTTTTGCTTTTAAACAATTCAGAATTGGTTGAATGAGTCGAACCAACTTATTAGTTAAGTTAATTAAAAGACTCAACCAACTTTAGTTATGGGGAAAAGTAATAATCATAAAAAAGGTCATAAATAAATAATAACTAATAGGTGGGACCCCTTGTGACTCCCTTTAGATCATAACAATTATAACAATCATAACATAACTATTAGTCAAGTAAACCACACCTCCTTGTGTCTCCCATCCACATATTTCATTTGACAATGTAGCTCATGACATTTGAAATTATTTCCAAAAATATTACTCATGTAACCAAAAAATAAAACACAATGTCCAAAGCCTCCTGAAGTCAACTGTCATCAACAATAGATAAAAATAAAAACTCAAAATCCATATATCCCACTTTGTGATGCAATCGTTCCTTCATTGTTGATGTCACCCTTTGATTTTCCTGAATTTTCCTTCGGTTGCGCTAAGTCTTTAGGCCTAATCTTGTTGATCATGTGGGAACAATCGTCCCTCAAATGCATCTGAGAAGACACGGATTTGTCAGAGTCATTGGAGGGAGAGGAAGGGGCAGTAGTGGCTTTTCCCTTGTCAAGGGCATGGTGTGCCTCAGTTTTCAATCTCTTGCTAGCATGGGAGGATTGTACTAGTGAGTGGGGAGAGGCTTGGACAATCTGGTTATTAGGTGGAGGATTAGGCAAGGACAAGTTGGTCCAGCCATGATGTTGGGAGACTGTCGGGTGGAAAATCTCTTTCCATCCATCATTTTCAAGAACCTCGGGTTTCAAAGAGACGTGAGGGGGCAAAGGGATACCAGGGGCTTGTGGAACTTGGAAGGGAGGCCTTTCAGGCCTAGGTTGGACTACTCCCTGCCCAATCCAATTGAAGAATCTGGCCTGAAACAACTAGCCAAGCTCTCGTGAGTCTGCATCAAAATGTATGGAGAACCTTGGCCTTCTTGGGCCTCTGTTAAAATTGCCTCTACCTCCGTTTCCTAGGCCATGGCTACCTTGACTAATAAAACTCATTCCTACATGCATGATTGATTAATAAATAGTCTTTTAAATAACCATACATGACAACTCTTAAAAATATGAAATAGATTTGGCTCAGCAATATATCAAACTCATGCAATCCAATCCATACAAATTGTTTTATTGTTTATCAATGAGCAGGGGGTGAAAAAGGGTTATGGGATATGCACAGGATTTGTATTGAGAGAAACATGATATAATGAGGAGGAAAATAACATGGTTACTTCTCAATGACAACAACAATCAACTATAAAGCAAACCAATAAAACATCATTGTAATACAAACAAGACACTGCCACTTTCAATTGATTTAACACCGAAATTCTCTTGATTGTAATCAATCTTAGAATAGGGAGTGAAAAATGAATATGGGAAGGCGATGGGATTTGTAATTAGCTGAAAATGAAATAATGGAAGGGAAAAAGAGTGATTATTGTTCATAAAATTAATTAAGTGATCCATAAAACATTATGTGAAAGGAGATGCACTAACCAATGATCATTGTGACCAAATAACAATTATTGTGTATTTAACTAGCTCATTGTTCATAATCAAATGTCCAACGCAGTGCCATCACAAGACAGTATGCATTCCACACAATCTGTAAATGAGTTCTATTCCTTTCATTTATACGCTTTGCATCTTATAAAAATTCTCAAATAGTAACCATTTCCACTCTGTTAACCACCAGGATCAACCACTGTCCACACCTTACTTCAATCAACAAATACACTCAAAAGTCATGTTTCCAAAATTAACAATGAAGTCACACTATCACTCCAATCGGGCATGTCATTTAGAATACAATGATATTTGTTAAACATATATAGAGGCAGTAAACCCAATAATCCATATTAAATTGCAAAACTCGAATTGACATTTAAACAGACATACAACAACCACCATTCCAACACAAGCTATGCACAAAATAATTCAATCATGCAAGTGTAATTATGTCACTGTATAAACCCAATTGAAAGTGACTCTAAAAATTTGGGCCATCCATCCAACACGACGAGGTATCAACAACATGCCTATCTTCATAAAATAAATATTCGGATTGCCACAAAATCATGCTTAAAACTCTGTGACTATTTATGAGTGTGGAACCCAAAATTATCCATATCATGCATAGTGGGAAGCCACCCAAAAAACCATGATGCAACATTTCCATTCTACAATTTCAAACACATAGTCATAGTTATTAACTCAACCTCTTGTGCCGAGATATCAATCTAATACAGTAATGCTTCAAATTAACCAAACTGCAACCAACCATGTTGTGTAAAAACTTGGGCTTATGCAATCGAATAATCACAATGCACACAGTGGATGAAATTTCTACAGTCATCCTGGTTGCAATAATCATTTTACCCCAAAAGAAATCATAGTTAAAATGACCAAATATCCGTGGTGTAGCAGCATCACACACAAAATTGCAGTACGCACGATCATCATTTAGAAATTGTAACCAATGCCAAGTTAAACATCCAAATAACTAAATAATCTTAGTGCAAAAGGATAGTGACTGTGTATCAACCAACCAATTTATCATTGTTGTAACAATCAATCGACCTAACAAGCTGTGGCAACCACACATTCCCACACATCAACTCGAATCGGGGTTGCAACCCTCTCAATCAAACAATAATGAGTTATTAAACATAAGGAGAGTGACTGTGTATTTTGAATTGTCCAATTAACAATCCAGCGTTTACCATTGTTATAACAGAGGCAGTGACTAGATACCAAACCAACATGACTGTCACATGACCAACTGGGCAAGCCTGTACTCAAATTAGTCGACAATATACAACCATCCAACAATAACCAAGTAGTAAACCCAACAGGCCAAGTTGGTATTCTCTATCAACCTTTAGACTGGAGGGCTAAGGGTGTGTTCTATAGCCAACACAGGGAGAACAAAGCCAACTCCTTGTAACGGTGAAACCTATGAGGCCAACGGTGCATACACAGAGAGAAACATGAGTCATTCGTGGACAGGTAACAAATCCCATGACAGGGGGCTATAACAGAGGAGTGAGACTCCAACTTGGACAGTAATGATACTTAACACACGTAGGGTATAACCCTCGTGGTTCTCCAGTCAAACAACCACAACATTGAAGTGAATATAGGGCCAAGAAATTAACAAAATAACCCATTGCGTAACCTTTTAGTGGTGGAAACAAACTAATGCTCAAGTGAACAAACCTAGTGACATAGAGTGCCTCCAACCATTAAACCCACAAAAGCCAAAGACTGGACATAGTGATGAATGTGTGAGTATAGCTATCCACCCAAGACCAAACAAAAACCCTCCAACTAAACCAGCAAGGATAACGAAGAGCCCTTATGTCTTATAACACCCAGGATGACCAATAACTTCTATGAATTCAAGATTATTGCAGAAAGAACCATCAACACTTCGTTCCAAGAACACAATTTTACACAGTTGAAATACTTAAGGAAATCACAAACCAATACACATGAGCCATTAATCATTTCATAACTAGAGCATACTCATGAATGGCCAAAAAAAGACATACCTGTAATCGAACACCTTAAAATGTGAGTTGGTCGAGCGGTTTCCCTCTGCTAAGAAATCGGAGCATAACCACAGCAACAAGGTTGCACAATAGCCTGACTAGGGTGGCATCCAACGGAAGGAGTAAAGGTGACATGCAGTAAATGCACGTCGCCTCCACCCACAATCAATTAATTCATTAGTACAAGCTAGCCAATAATCCATTAACTCAATTAATTAGACCATGTATCGGAACCATCAACCATTAAAACCAATAGCGTGATCCATATCAAATCATGCCATAAAAGAATCAGCATGCATATAAACTATGTAACCCAAACAAAATCGCATAGTTATTAACATCCATTACCTTGTCAAATGTGCCACCAACATCCCATCCATTCAAATATACCATATTCATATTACCAATATAACTCAATCAAATCGCATAACCATTACTTGATAGATAGGATTTGACCCTAATAAATTCATTCCTTCATGCATGTAGTATAGCATAGCTCAAATTCTTCCCCTTGCATTTGTTACATTGTTTTCATTTCTTTCCAATTTCTTGTATGTGTTACTAACATGTCTGTTATGCAGGTGTTCCAAGAACAAGTAGTAGTGATTTCAATGAATAGCATAGGACATAGTAACACAAAGAACCAATACTTCATAAACCTCAAACCATATCCAATAAAAAAAAGATCTCATTAACCATGTAAGCCATGTCGAACATCATCACAACATCACATATGAACAGACCTGATCTCCAATCTACAAGGGGGTCTCACCTACTAGTATTATTTAACTTTAATAATAATAGGCTTTAGCAACACTTTGTGGGCAAAACTTTGTTGCGATTTAAATCGTCAACAAACTGGCGACTCCACGGGGAAATTTGTTTTCAACAGATTTAGAACTCATAACTCATGGTTTCGCAGACTGAGAACATCAAGCATAGAAGGTATAACCAGGAAGATTATGCAACAAGGGGAAGTGAGCGGATTTAATGGAAATATGACCGGGAATTTGGGAATAATTTATGAAAAGTGATAAGTATGAGGGGTTTTACCACTATATGCATAATCATTTAATTGGAATCTGCTCTTAACTTCAAGGAGAAAAAAAATTTACTTGCTCTCAAAACCTCAATGGATGAAGAAATGGTAAGAAGAAGAGGGAGGTAACCAATTCTTTGTAAAACAACAGTGGAAATATGTAACAATTTCAAGGGCCCTTCAGAGGAGACATCATAATAATTGTGTAAGCTTGATTGTTATTGGCTAACAATGTTTTGCAGGAGTGTCACTCTGGCAGAATTGATCCAACATCCTATTTGACCAAATTAACTAAAGATAATAAGAAAAAAAATCACGACGGAAGTAAAGTTGTAGAAACTAAAACAACAGCAATAAAAGACAGAAATTAAACACAGCAAGAAAAAACAAAACTTAACTCAGAAGGCAGAAATCAAAGCACTGTAAAGCATAGAAAAGAAGCACAAAAATTGAAAGCAGAGCTAGGCTACTAGTATACAGAAAATCCAATCAACATTAGAAATTTTCACGCTGGCCCCTCACAATACTTCAAGAAAGGACTGTTAGTGTTGTAGGAAAAAAATTTCCTCTGTAAATCCCTTAAAATGTATGAGTTAGTGTCCAAGACAAAAGTAATTTGGAAAGGACCCAACACTTGAAATTCTGATGTAATTATCATCCCTTTGACGCACACGATTAAATCATCAAGATAAGCATGGAGACTGACCAATTCATTGAAAGTTGTGTGTATAGGCATTTTAAAGGTGGTACTTGCATCAAGTAATCCAGAAGGCAGGCATTTGTAATACATAGTATTGCAATTAGTAATAAAAGTGGTTTTGTGAACATTTGCCCCTTCTACCTTGATTTTATTGTAACCTAGAATTTCGCCAAGTAAGGGATTCAACTGTAACTCTATAACCTGCTGCAGAATCATTCTTGTATAGAGGGGGGGAGAATAATTTCTCATAATAGCCTGACTAAAGGTGCAAATATGAATGCGAGTTCTAGTATGATCTGTGGTCTTTGAAGCAGGTACCCAATTTTGAACCTATTCAGGGTGGACAGAAAAAATAATCATAGACCTTAAGAAATTTCTCAACTCCTTTTGAAAGGGTGCTTCCAGTGCAGAGTTAACAAGTTCTTGTTTTTACCTATCTAGTTCCATAATATGATGAACAATATCAGGATCAAAACCATGAAGATCCTCATAAGACCAAGCAAAAACCTTTTGAGATTCACCGAGTAGCCCAATGGACCCCATCTCTCCTTTATCAGAACATTGGACATTTATTTTAACATTTGTTTAAGGTTCATGTGTCCTAATGTTCAGGGGGATGGTTTCAACCACCTTCCTTAGTAACTCCTCTTCCTTTTGTTCCTATTTATTGCCTACAATACTTGACAAAAATGAACTCTCAAGAGGAGTTGAGCCCTCGGGAATATTATGATTTTCTATGGATATAATCTCCTCAGGCTTAGGAGGTTCATCTTGAATGACAACACAAATGCTCTCATAGTTAGGGAGGGCCTTCCAATATCCTATGTTGTCAGGAATACATGGACAATATAGAGATTGAAAAACACAATCAGGCTTGTGAAACAAAAGTTGTTGATTAGGAGAGGCTGCAAAGACAACTAACCGATCAGCCATTGAATTCAACTCCCTTTTAACATGAGTGATGTTGAAAGATAGAAGGTTTGATACAAGTGCCCAAATAGTTTGGGAGTATCGTTCCATCAACTTGTTGCTAGGAGAGCATATCCTATGTATCAGGTTCACAACAAGCTCAGAATTTCCAAAAACTGAAAGGTGGCCACAACCAAGATTAAGGGCATTCTCAATGCCTAATAATAAAGACAGATTATGAATTTTCCCTACAGGAGAAACCAAAATAATGCCAGCCCCATTACCATCACTAGAGCATGAACCATCAAAGTGCATATGCCACATATCATCATCTAAATTGATTTTTTCCAAAAGAGTATTATCCTCTTCAACAAAGATAGAATACACTCCTAGGTCTTCTTTGATATAATTTACACTAGATTGTGGAACATTCTCTATATAGGGTGAAATTATTCCTTCTCTAAGGACTATAATGTTCTTATCATTCCGAGAAACAGATAAATGTGTCTCGTCGAGCGAGAGGTATCCACCTATTAGGGCTTGCCAATCTCTTCCCAAGATAATTGAGTAATTTCTTACATGCATATCAATCACCTGAATACTGAGGGTTGTCCTTATCCCAGGATGGGCACATAAAACCAAGGTTACATCCTTAATCTTGCCTATGGTTATTTTTTGTAGACTATTATAGGAGAGCATGCTTCTGGCATTTGCATTTGTACAAGACAAGCCTAGCTCTTTCATAATAATGTTCAAAATCACACTTGGGCCAGAACCGCCATCAATGAGGCAACAATGGGAAATCTTATCCATGATATTTACATAAATATAAAAAGGGGGATTTTTTACAGGGTATCTAAAGTTATGTACACCTACTTTATTTACAAAAGAATCCTCTTTGTTTACCTCTTCGAAAAGGTTGACTACAATGGAAGCTTTTCCTTCCATGAATTGTTTTAGATGCATCTGTTGTTCAGGGACGACAACCATGTCTAGGAGGGTTTCATCTGCTTTGATGTTGGCCAATTGATTCAAGATATTGTATTTGGAAGAGGGGAGAGGGGGACTGATTCTTTGACTCTCAGGGACCTTAAGAACCTAGAGCGCAGTAGCGGTTGAGGATGAGCTTGGGCTGGAAGAACTGCAGGGAGGATCAAATTTTCCCTTGGGAGTATAGGCCTTGTTCCTAATGTTGATTACCATGACATCCTCTGGATATGAAAAATCTAGGACAACGATAGTAGCTTCTCATCTTTTACCAAAGATATTATCTCTGGCACTCTTCTTTACATCACATGTGGCTTCTTCGTGGTGTTCCTCGCAAAAGTTACACCAACTCTAAGGCAGGATATTTTTAGGCTGAAAATTGTTTTCAATCGAATTTCTAAAGGGGGGTGCATAAGAGGATGAAGCTCCAGGGGTGAGAGGTGAGACAGTACCCTTCCGTTCAAATGCTATCATACGATTGTTCATATCTTGTACTATTTGTAAGAGAGCGGACATGTATGTCTGTCTAACTGATTCTCCCTGGGGAAGACCAGTTCTTTCAAGTTGTTCTTCATACTCTGAGCAAGCATGCAGAGCGGAACCAAGATTATCAATGTTTTTTTCTTCAAGCCTATGACGGTAAGGGGAAGGCAATGCATTGTAGTAATGCATGAAATTAGCTTGGTTCTGAGGGTGGATAAGTTTGGGGATTTGATTGTATAACTTGGTCAAATGCAAGTTGAAATACTTGATGGTCTCACCATCTTTATAGGTGATGTTATTGTATTCCCTTAACTTCTTGGCGAGGATTTTAGATTGCCCATAAGTGGATCATAACCAATATATTAACTCCTCCCAAGTAGACAGAATCTTAGGAGGAAGGTCAAAGAAGTCGGCCATGGCCTTTCCTTCCAAGGAATAGACAAATAAGCACATCCATGTATCATTGTCATTGGACCCTATGTTATGACAAGCATTAGAAAATGTCACGAAGTGTTCATTGGTAGTGACAATGTTATTCCCCAAAAACTTAGGCAAGTGCTCTTTAAATTTTGGAAGTGGACGAGTAGCAGGTGCTAGGTTAAGAGGAGAGGACACATGCCATAGTGTGGTTGTGACATCTTCTTCGAATTGAAAAAGTCCATACTTTTTTATGACTTTGGTGGGGTTTGTGGTAGATTTGATAGGGATATGGTGGCTATATAAGCTACCAATCACTGATGATGACGAAGATTGAGAATATGGGGCACTTCTAGTGCCACCAGAGCCTCCACTAGATGCCATCCCATGGATGATAGGTGAGGAAAAGAGAGACAAACTGGATGAATCAGATAAAGTTCTCCTTAGAGTACTTTGTTGGACAGATAACACAACGTTTCTTCTTCCTATTTCAAAAATAGGATTGATTTCAGGTGACAAGTCTCTTCTTCTTCTAGAATCACAAGAATCTAAGGACATGAAAGAAAGGCCAAAACTTGAAGAAACAAAAGGGTTACTGTTGATTTCTAGGTTGTCTACGTCTAGCCTCCAATTGTTATTGAGTACTAATATCTCGTTCAATCGCTACCCAAGAACGATTAAGCTCAGCATGGGTCCTGGCAGTGTCAAAAATAGTATGAAACAAGTTCAAAGAAATGTTGGTATGGTCTTGGAGACCAGGCTCAAGATTGGGCTACCTCGCAATAGGAGCAGTCATTAATAGCAAAATAGTCAAAGAATCAATTTCAGAAAAAGATAGATGTATCTATGAAAATCGAGTATAAAAATTAACTGGAGAGATATCGAAGATCTCCCCAGTATGGTCACCAAAATAAATGTTGAGGAAAAGATATGAAATGATCTTACTCAAGCATTTCCAGATTCTACTTGGCTAAAGAAAAATAGACAGGAATGTCACCCTAGA
>JASDQU010032589.1:3948-22120 GCA_032191745.1 Picea mariana | reverse complement strand
CAGCTTATCTCTGAGAAGAGATGTGACGGCTACTCGCATTCGCAAGAAGATGATTACAATGAGGCTCTGAAGGCCTTTTTACAATAAGAAGAAATGCCCAAAACCCTAGACATCCAAAAACCTAACCCTAGGACATGAAGCGCCAAAAGTCATGTGGGCTCCGTTTGGGTAAGTGAGTACATCAACTTCCCGAGTTCGTAACTTTTGCATACGATCTCTGTTTTAGGCGTGTGATAGCTCGTTGGAAAGGTATCGTCAAGGAGATTCATTTTGTAGTCTCAATCATGCATTCATATATCATTAAAAACCTTGATGTCAAAAAACCTTCATTTGGGCCCTCAAAACGGCCCCGGAAGTTAAAACCTGCTAAAAATAGTAAATTGCCAAAATTGCCAGAAAACTGTTTTGGACCATTTGGAAAAGGTGGGTGGCTACCGATATCCACATGGATCATACTTGCATTAGTTTCAAATACTATTTCCAGATGTATGGATAATTTCAGGATGGTTATACTTGTTGCTATTATTGTTTTAGTGAGTATACATAGTTTAAGTTATGATAAAATCTTCCATGTGAGTCAAGATGGCGATGATGCACAAGATTGGTGACTCTTAGACCAGTGCTTAACTTGACCAATAATCCTAACTAGGGAAATTCCCTATTGGAGGAATATCAACATGGATAATACAAAGTGATGACCAACCCCAAAAAGCCTCTGTTTTTTTGAAGAAAATAATATATATTCCAAGAAAGCATTGCTAATGGGGTCATACTTCAACTTTGACGTTGGATTGTTTGGCCGCATCTCGACCCTTCTCCCTGCACATGGGAATTGGATTTTACCTTGTTTTTGTGCTTATCTGTATATTGTATTTCCTGTGATCTTCTATAAACAAATCCATGAAAGTTGTTTCATGCAACCAATGATCTTTTGTTTTATTGTTTCATTTTTTGAAACTTGAAATAAATAGTAAGGAGGGCATCTCTATAATGGAATTATTATCATTGTTTTTTCTGAAACAATAATCAAAGGGCAAATTTATCATTTCATATTAAATTTACAAATACCGATTGGAATCGATTTACCAAATCATTAGATAAAACTAACAAATGCATACACATTAATATGGGTTTGTGGGTGTATTGTTTGTTGATTTGATCAAACAATGCTTCAGGCTATTTGGGCATGCGGAACTTTCATTGTCTACCTGCATTCTGGAATTTATAATACCTACCACACTGGCACAAAGAAATTAAGTATTGTTTTAAGTATAGCTTTAAAATGAAATTGTGTATGCACACAGATTGGCCAATAACGATATCATGCACACGTTGCTTGCTTCCCTCTAGTATTTTTTTGTTTGTTGGGCCCAACTAAGTATTGGAATTTAACTAATCTTTTTTTGTTTGTTGGGCCCAACTAACTAAATGGAGCGAGCGACATTTTGACCTTTGGAAGGTGAGCCCCCCTCTTCATTGAATACATAATACAGAGAACACAACATAAAACCTCCCTCGCCATAGAATATAGAATACGTAATATAGAGGATATAGAATATAGAGAATAAAGGATACAGAGAATACAGAGGTGAGCCTTCCTCGTCATAGAATATAGAGAATACAAAATAAATAGAAGGTGATCCTCCCTCTGGATCAAGCGCAGTCATCATAGAATACAAAGACTCAACGGATGTTCGTAGACTCAATGGAGACCCTAATTTTGTTAGGCAGCTCACTGATATACCCTAACATCTGTTGCAACGATAGCAAAATATAAGCTAGCGATCGCAATCTCTAGCTTATATTTTCAAACTTTCAAACTGAGCTCTATAGATTTGTAGTTTGGATTCCTTGACTTTTTTATCTATTTCATATACAACCTCCAATTTGTCCCAGATTACCCTAGCTGACTTACTGGTGTGAGCATTGAAGCATTGTGTCCCTTTGTTTGGACCATTGCACCTCTTCATTTAAATTAACAACAATAACATTTGTCTTTTAATTTTATAATTAATATATTCCTATATTATTATTCACACATTAACATGAAATCTTTTCAATTTAGTAAGAGATATTTTCATAAATTGATCACAGGTATGGATCAATTTCTTTTAACTCGATACCGTGCCTTTTATTTCATTATTAATCTTTTGTTGCGTCCCTAGTTCTCCAACAGATCATATTTGTGATTTTCGATTAGCTTTCCAATGCATTAAATATATTTGATCACTTAATATCAATCAGGACAGAATCCAGATCCTATCTCATTCAAAGATCCTTCCTAACAAAGGAACAATTCTTTATTTGTATGTTAAAATTCACACAGACACACTTTCAGGACCTCTATTCCATATGACCATAGGAGATGACTAAGCGCTAAGCCAAACGAGTACTTAATCATTTATCAAGATTGACGGTTGCGTTTTATTTGCACATTTGAGATGGACGGTTCTCATTCACTTCAGGACTTCAGCGTTTTAGGGACTCAGGTCTTTGCAGTCTTCCAACTCTTCCGGAGAAAATTTTGTCGAAGGGTGTATCAACACTACCTTCTTGATAACCTTCACATGTCCAGGATCTAGGACCTTCGACTTAGGCACAAAGGATCTCTCGCTCTCCAGGTATTCGACTATTCGTGACTCCGGGACTCCAGGCTACTCAAACTCTGAGATAGTTCAATCCATCCAGAGTGTTTACTTACCGAATAAGTCATAAAGTTATGTTGGCCTCTTTTTGTTAGTTGTTAGTACTTCTTATGATATCCTTCCACTGTAGTCGATCGAACAGTCGAGAAATATTCCTGAGGATATTAGATCAACAACTAAAATTTAAATCATGACTTTGGCCTTAGGTGCTTCAGGTATTTTTATTGGTAGGAGAAGTTGGATATCCCTGGAGGATGTAGTCCCAGAGTGACATGGCTTGATGACTTCATTGTTTATGTGGCACTGGCTGAGTGGTTGCCACGTGTCACCTTGATTCATGACTTTCGTATACCTAATGTGCCAACTATACCTTGTCACTAATCGATTGGGCCACATGTCATATTTGTCTTCTGCCACATGTATCCCTTCTAGATCATGGCTTTACGCTTTGTGGCTTTAGAAGATTTGGAACTTTTATACCATCCTTTGATCATTGCCTAAGTGTCGAATAGATCTATCACCGTAGATGTTTTCTTGTCTTGATCGACGACTTTTGTTAACTTCGAGGCTCTGAAGTTTGGGATTTCTTGGTTTATCTGAGCTTCTTATTGCCGGAGTAGATCAATTTCAGAGTTTACCACCTTCTTCCTTAGCGCGATCTGACGGTTTCAATATTTTCACTCTGGATCAATTGTTGACAATATTTCACAACTTTGAGGCTTCATCCTTTGGGTAAACTTACTTTTTTTAGACCCCTTTTTGCTGGAGTGATCAGCGTCGGAGTTGACCACCTTCTTTACTTTAGTGTGATCTAACGGTTTAGAATGGAATTGCTTCAGATCTGATGGTTGATATTTAATCCTTCCCAACCTCTGACAATAACCTCGATCTAATGATCTTGGATTGTCCTGAACTAAGAATGAACAGTTCTTGTAACTCGATCTTTTACAAAAGGATTTATTTACTCACAGAACTCTGTCTCATGTGTTATTTCAAATGTGTCATCTCTTCTGATCTTCGATTAACATTCTTCCTTCTAATATTTGGGTTAATATTGGATTCTTCTGCAGCCTGTTGACATCAATGACAATATCGTACCCCTATGTTCAACACTTAGGAATAGAATGTGGCACTAATGAGACCGATCACCATTGAGGAAGTGGACTAAGCCATAAAGGAAGGGCCAACAGTACAAGCGCCTAGCCCGAATGGATTTACTACTGATCTTTTCCATCATTATTGGTCGATGGTAAAGGAAGATGTTTGGAAACTAGTTGAAGAATCTCGTACTTCTGGACAGGTGCTCTATGCTCTCAATGCTAATTTTCTTACTCTAATTCCAAAGGAGGAGTGAGTCTCCCAACCTCATCAATTTAGGCCAACTACGTTATGTAATGTGGTCTACAAAATTATCACTAAAGTGATAGCCCTTTGACTCAAACCCATCCTTCCCTTCATTATCTCTAAGGAACAATCAGGATATGTAGAGGGGCGAAAAATCATGGAAAACGCCATCTTTGTACATAAGGTTTTCCATTCTTTAAAGTCCACCAAGAGACTAGGTATGCTTATTAAGATTGATATTTCAAAATCTATTGATTTTCTTAGATAGGAATATATGCACTCTCTCCTCTTAGCTTTTGGGTTCAATAGTGAATGGATTTTCTTAATACCTAAAAAATTTATCTTAATCCCTTCAACTTGTTCTATAGTTATCAATGATTTTCATGTTTATTCACTGCGAAAAAGTAATAGTTTCGGCAGTAAAATTACAAATGTGATCTCGTCAAAGTCTTCAACCTCTTCGCCCATTTTGTATCAAATTGTGCCAACCTCATCAAACCTCTCATCTTCTCAACATTTTTAATCTGGTAAAACTTCATTATCCTTCATTGTCCAAGCTAGGGTCTAGTTTCTAATCTTTTCAACTTCATTTGAAAATGTCAAGTTGGCCTTGCCACTATGTTTTCTATTTTATTTAAAAAGGCCTTAGTTATAAACTATGTGATTTTGCAAAATTATGGGTTTTGGTCATCGAGCCCACTACTCCAAGTCATTGAACATCACATAAGAGACCAAGCCCAAGCATTGAATTCCAAGGGAAGATCCCACAATGGATATTGATGTGCAAAATGCATTGAATGAGTTTACATAGACCTATGTATATAAATTGTTAGCACTCTGTAAATCTGTCCGGCTGAATAGACAAATGACAGAGATAACTATTTCAACCAGCTTTAGAGCTGAGGCACTAGCCTGCTCAACTCAGAGAGGGATTTCTCATGTCACTTGATATTTCTTTGATGGACAATGCCTAGATTTGGTTTGATTTTTTTTGGGGGGGGGTTTATAAAATTACTGAAGAAATGAAGACAACATTTGGGCTATGGAGTCAGGAATGAACAATGCATCGATAAATCATGAAAACTATCAAGAGGAAAAGGCTAAATGAGGTGACGAGTCTGAGTTTATATCTGAAATTTGCATGGAATTGGAGGAAAAAGAAACATATAACTGCATCAAAGCATATTAAAATGAATTCTAAATTTGCTAAGAAGAAATACACATAGCCTAAATTGCTAAGCCAAGAGCGTCGTGCGATGAATTATGGGCTTTTCATTCTCCAATTTAGACAGATGAAAGTGTAAATGAAATAAAAGATCACAGGAATTACATACTATGAAAGAATACAGAACTCATATCACAGCCAATTAGAATCTTTTCATAAACAATTCAAAAATCCACTTATGCATTTGTATATTCATTCTAGCTCCAAAGTTTTACAAAGTCTTCCTAATCAGAGGGCAGGCTCCTCATTTCTCCCTCATTTCTATATCCTCGGGATGATATATATAAAATATTTACTGTAGGATTCAAAACGATTAAACTTCCCCGTAGTTCTAAAAATAGAGATCAGTTACAAAAGAGTAAAATATAACGACAAATTTCCTACATTACAGGGATCATTACAAATAGGTCTAACATATCTGAGATTTTTCTTTGAACGCCATATGTCCAAAATTTTCTAGAATGCACTCATTTCTACTTGAGAATTCATTCCAACTTGGTGATTTCTTCACTTAGCGTGCTCAACCAGACTGGTTGATTTTCGCCAACGCTTTCAACTGCTTAAGTTCTGATTACCACCTTCTGTCGTTTGCTCTGCCTCTTCTTTGTCGCTCGCTTGTAGAGTCCATCCACGTGTCTGTTTATGATTAGATCCCTCATGAAAGGATTTAGTCTGACCTCTGATTTTGGCTCTATCGCAGGGTCAGTATGGAATTTGGTCGCTAGAATCCGTGTAATCAACCTTTGTTCCTTACTTGATGATAAAATTGTCATGTTATTTGAAAACCTTGTTTCACTGGATATCATTTGATTGGCCTTGTCCATGTCTTTCAATTTTACAGAGAATGCGATTTTTTTTTTCTTAAACTCTACAGAAATCTGGACGTCGGTCTAGTTTGGGATTACTCTACTTATGAATGAGACAATGATTGCCCGGAACAGAATAATGCCACCCATATTTTGAAGATTTGTATTCATCGAGTTCTACTCATGAATTACTGACAGGATTACTTGCAGGTACATTGGTTTTTCACACTTTACCGTTCTCTTTCGAATGATGATCCTTTGAGTTAGTTATCCAGCAACATTCACCTGGCATTGCACAGACATGAAGTACTTGAACGAGTGATGTGAGGCGATTTCACTAACCGTCACCTTCCCCACACAAATTGTTGATTTGACATATTATACCACGTGAAATTTCCCTTTATTTAGGGATTTTAGTTTTCATGGAGGAAAAACCGCGAAAATGCTTCTCCATTCGATGAACCGCTGAAATATACATTTCCCAAATATATTTTTGAGCTCTAATAAGAGATTGCGATAGCTAGCTTATATTATGCTATCGTTGCAATGGATGTTAGGGTATATCAGTGAACCACCTAAAAAAATTAGGGTCTCCATTGAGTCTACGGACATCCGTTGAGTCTCTGTATTCTATGATGACTGCACTTGATCCAGAGGGAGGCCCACCTTCTATGTATTTTGTATTCTATATTCTCTATATTCTATGACGAGGGAGGCTCACCTTTGTATTCTATGTATTATGTGTTCTCTATATTCTGTATTCTATGACAAGGGAGGCTCACCTTCCAAAGGTGAGAATGTCACTCACTCCATTCAATTAGTTGGCCTCAACAAACAAAAAAATATTACTTAATTTCCAATACTTAGTTGGGCCCAACAAACAAAACAATATTGGAGGGAAGCAAGCAACATGTACAAGATATCGTTATTGGCCAATCCGTGTGCATACTCGATTTCATTTTAAAGCTATACTTAAACAATACTTAATTTCTTTGTGTGCCAGTGTGGTTACTGGTACGTATGATAAATTGCAAAATGCAGGAAGACAATGAAAATTCTACATGCCCAAATAGCCTAAATAATTGTTTGATAAAATCACCAAGCAATACACCCACAAACCCATATAAATTTGTATTCATTTGTTAGTTTTATGTAATGATTTGGTAAATAGATTCCAATCGGTATTCGTAAATTCAACATGAAATGATAAATGTGCCCTTTGATTATTGTTTTAGAAACAACAATGATAATAATTCCATTATAGAGATGCCCTCCTTGCTATTTATTTCAAGATTCAAGAAATGAAACAATAAAATGAAAGATCATTGGTTGCAGGAAGCAACTTTCATGGATTAGTTTATAGAAGATCATAGGAAATACAATATACAGATAAGTGCATAAACAAGGTAAAATCCAATTCCCATGTGTAGGGAGAAGGGTTGAGATGCGGCCAAACAATACAACACCAAAATTGAAGTATGACCCCATTAGCAGTGCTTTCTTGGAATATATATTATTTTCTTCAAAAAACAGAGGCTTTTTGGGGTTGGTTATCATTTTGTATTATCCATGTTGATATTCCTCCAATAGGGGCTTGCCCTAGTTAGGATTTTTGGTCGCGTTAAGAATTGCTTTAAGGGTCACCAATAGTGTGCATCATCTCCATCTTGACTCACATGGAAGATTTTATCATAACTTAAATTACGTATACTCACTAAAACGATAATAACTGCAAGTATAACCATCCTAAACTTATCCATACATCTAGAAATAGTATTTGTAACTAATGCAAGTATGGTTTACACTGGTTGCAAAGATAAAAACCCATTGGCTGGATAGAATTGCCATCATAATATTTTTGTCATATGAATGCATCATTTACCAACATCGATGACTATCACCTTTTGTTGGGGATAAAAGGGTGATTAGCAAGTCAAATCCCTTAGTTGTCTAGTTAGTCATGAAGAGATTTATTTATAAACAGGCCATTCGGCTTCATTCTAGATGTATGGGTTTGTGTTTATGTTGTATTTCATGACCCAATTTGGGTTTTATCTCATGTGTCTTATATTCCGCAAACTAGCATAAGTGAGCTATTCCATTATAAACTCGAGTTTTTGTTGTTATTTACTCAAGGGTTAATGTCAAGTTTTTTAGTAGTCTTTGGTAAGGGGGTGCATTTGGTATGTGTATGGTGTATCCGACAATTTTTGAGTGTCAAGGTTTATGATATGCCTAGTGAGGATATAACATGAGAATTAGGAGAAAATTGGGACCAGTTTCGAAGGATTTACGAGGTCCAAATTTTAAGGAAGAGCCACATGATCTAGAGCCAACCTCATGAGCAATATTTTCTAGATATGTGGACAAACATTGACTCCACACACACACACACACACATACTCATAAGTGTTGTACATTGTTTTTTGATCTCTATCCCAAATACACCATACCCATACCAAATGCACCCCCATACCAAAGACTATTGGAAACCTTGACATTAACCCCTAAGGAAATAACAACAAAAACTCGAGTTTATAATGAAATAGCTCACTTATGCTAGTCTGCATAATATAATACACAAGAGATAAAACCCAAATTGGGTCATGAAATACAACATAAACACAAACCCATACATCTAGAATGAGGTTGAATGGCCTATTTATAAATAAATCTCTTCATGACTAACTAAACAATAAAGGGCTTTGACTTGCTAATCACCATTTTATCCCCAACAAAAGGTGATAGTTATCCATGTTGGTAAATGATGTGGACAAAAATCTTATGATGACACTTCTAGCCAACCAATGGGTTTTTACCTTGGCAACCAGTGTACACCATACTTGCATTAGTTGCAAATACTATTGCCAGATGTATGGATAAGTTCATGATGGTTATACTTGCAGCTATTATCATTTTAGTGAGTATACATAATTTAAGTTATGATAAAATCTTCCATGTGAGTGAAGATGGCGATGATGCACAAGATTGGTGACTTTTAGAGCAATGCTTAACTCGACCAACAATCCTAACTAGGACAAGCCCCTATTGGAGGAATATCAACATGGATAATACAAAGTGATGACCAACCCCAAAAAGCCTATTATTTTCTGAAGAAAATAATATATATTCCAAGAAAGCACTACTAATGGGGTCATACTTCAACTTTGACGTTGAATTGTTTGGCCGCATATCGACCCTTCTCCCTGCACATGGGAATTGGATTTTACCTTGTTTATGCGCTTATCTGTATATTGTATTTCCTATGATCTTCTATAAACTAATCCAGAAAGTTGCTTCCTGCAACCAATGATCTTTCGTTTTATTGTTTCATTTCTTGAAGCTTGAAATAAATAGCAAGGAGGGCATCTCTATAATGGAATTATTATCATTGTTGTTTCTAAAACAATAACCAAAGGGAGCATTTATCATTTCATGTTGAATTTACGAATACCGATTGGACTCTATTTACCAAATCATTACATAAAACTAACAAATGCATACACATTAATATGGGTTTGTGGGTGTATTACTTGTTGATTTTATCAAACAATGCTTCAGGCTATTTGGGCATGTCGAATTTTCACTGTCTGCTTGCATTCTGGAATTTATCATACCTACCACACTGGCACACAATGAAATTAAGTATTTTTTTAAGTATAGATTTAAAATGAAATTGGGTATGCACACATATTGGCCAATAATGATATCCTGCACACGTTGCTTGCTTCCCTCCAGTATTGTTTTGTTTGTTGGGACCAACTCTATATTGGAAATTAATTAATATTTTTTTGTTTGTTGGGCCCAACAAACTAAATGGAACGAGTGACATTCTCACCTTTGGAAGGTAAACCTCCCTCGTCATAGAATATAGAATACAAAGAACACAACATACAACACAGCATACAACCTCCCTCATCATAGAATATAGAATACATAATACAAAGGATATAGAATATAGAGAATATAGAATACAAAGAATATAGAGAGAATACAGAGAATACAGAGGTGAGCCTCACTCGTCATAGAATTCATAGAATACAGAATACATAGAATTTGGGCCTCCCTCTTGATCGAGCGCAGTTGTCATAGAATACAGAGACTCAACGGATGTTCGTAGACTCAATGGAGACCCTAATTTTGTTAGGAAACTCACTAATATACCCTAACATCTGTTGCAATGATAGAAGAATATAAGCTAGCTATCACAATCTCTTATCAGAGCTCAAAAGGTTATTCGGGAAATGGATATTCTGGTGGTTCATTGAATGGAGAAGCATTTTTGCGGTTTTTCCTCCATGAAAACTAAAAAACCTAAAGAAAGGGTGACCTGCCAAAACCCAGATTCATTGCTAAACATGGAATAAACCCGAAATGCAACATTATTGATCTATAAAAACGAAACAAGAAATGATAGGAGCTAACATAGAAATGGTTGATCAAAACGAAATCGAACCAGGAGGGGATATTTCTTCGCTCACCCTATGGCAGTGCTCCCCCTGACCATGTGCCCCTTTTCTTCTGATGCGACTTTTTTGGTTTTAATGAGGTATGTGAATTACTCCCAATTTTTTTCGAAGATTTTCAAAGGTACTTCTGGGAAAAGGTTTTGCTAATATGTCTGCAATTTGTTCTTTGGTGTCCACATACATTATTTCAACCACTCTTTGAGTAACCTGATCTCTTAAGAAAAGGTATTTGGTCGTGATGTGTTTGGCTTTAGAATACATTACTACATTTTTAGATATACTTATGGCACTAGTGTTATCACAAATGGTAATGGGATCATCATATCTTATTTGTAAATCCTCTAATGTTTTCTTCACCCAAATAACTTGTGTGCAACAGGATGCAGCAACAATGTATTATGCCTCTATTGTGGATAGAGATGTGGATGTTTGTTTATTACTTAGCCATGCTACCATGCATTTTCCTTAAAAAAACATCCTCCACTGGTGCTTTTCCTATCATCTATACTACCAGTCTATCTGCATCAATGTATGTAGTTAGATTGAAGTCTTTATCTTTTGGATACCATAATTCAAGTTATAAGGTGCTTTTAAGATATCTGAATATTCTCTTTACTTCTTTTAAGTGAGTTTCTTTAGGTATGGATTCAAATATCCCCACAATTCCTACAGCCTTCATGATGTCATGTCCTGTCGATGTTGAATAGAGCAGACTTCCAACCATTGATTTGTACATCGTTTGAACTTTGGTCCACTTTTGGTGAGTCATCTTCTAGACATAGTTTACATCTAGTGACCATGGGAGTACTCATAGGTTTATTTTCTTCCATTTGGAATTTCTTTAGCATTTCCTTGATATATTTGGTTGGGAAATATATATTCCTTTTTCTGTTTGAGTTACTTGTAAACCTAAGAAGAAGGACAGTTCTCCCAGCATAAACATTTCAAATTTTTCTTGCATTTTGATTGAAAGCCTTATGCTTAGTATAGTATGATTACTTCCAAATATGATGTCATCTACATATACCACCACAACAATCATGTTTTGATCCTCAATTTTGATGTATAATTTTTTTTTAGTGGTCCCTCTTTCATATCCTTGTTTTTGCAGGCACTGATCAATCCTTGAGAACCATGCTCTGGGGGCTTCTTTAAGACCATACAGGGCCTTTTTTAGCTTGCACACATAGTCTTGATTTTTTGTTAACATGAATCCTTCTAGTTTATCAGCATAGACTTCTTCTTCTAGTGTTCCATTAAGGAATGTTGACTTGACATCCATCTGAAATATTTTGAAATTTATGAAGCATGCAAATGTCAAGAACATTATGATGGCCTCAAGTCTTGTTATTGGAGCAAAAGTCTCTTCAAAATCAATACCTTACTCTTGGGAATATCCTTTTCAAACTACTATGGATTTTTTCTTTATAATCTCCTCATTTTCTAGTTCTTCATCCATTGTTTTTATCCAGTATTTAAATTTGTTGGATTCTTTAAATGACTTAGGCTCTATCAAGAATAACAGTGCTTGTTCTGAGTCAAATGTGATTTTCCTTCTTATTTCCACTCCTGCATTTTTATCTCCAATAATCTAAATTTCAGGATGATTCTTTTGAACTCTTTTTGATGGAGATTTTGGCAAGGGAATTTCCTTATTGTCTTCTTCATTAGTATACGGTTCGTTTTCATGTGTTTCGTTATCATTATCTTCTTGCTGAGATTCTACACCATCATCTTCTTGCTGATATTTTTTATCAATTTTTTATATGTCTTGGGATATGCTCTTCTTTAGTTTTAGATCATCTATCTTTACATTTGCACTTTCCACTATCTTTGGTAGTCTAAGATTATAACATCTATATGCTTTCTTATTAGGTGAATACCCTAAACATATGCCTTCATCAGATCTTGGATCAAACTTCCCTAAATTATCTTCATCATTCTTAATGTAACATTTACTTCAAAAAATTTTAAATTGTTTTACAGATGTTGGACTGCCAAACCATAGTTCATAAGGAGTTTTGTCATGGTTGGGTCTTAATAGATCTCGATTAATTATGTGTACTAATGTGTAGATTGCATCTCTCCAGAATCTGTCTGGAAGTTTGGCTTCATTTAGCATCATTCTTGCATCTTCTTGAATTGTTACGTTTTTCCTTTCTACAACTCCATTATGTTGAGGAGTCCTGGGAATTGAAAAATGTCTTTTGATACCATGACTTTCATAGAATTGAATGAAATATTTAGAGGTGAATTCTCCTTCATTGTCTGATCTCAAACATTTAATTTTGAGATCTGTTTCATTCTCTACAAGGGCTTTGTATGTTTTAAACTTCTTAGAGGCTTCTGATTTTTGTTTTAGAAAATATACCCAAGTCAATTTTGAGTAATCATCGATGATCAACATAAAATAATGTTCACCATAAGTAATTTTAGTTCTAGTATGTCCACTTATATCTGTGTGAATAATTTCTAATGGTTTTGTTGTGGAATGCTCTTTTGTTTTGAACCTAACTCTTGTTTGATTCCCTATTTGACAATGTTTACAAATAGGATTTGAAGGCTTTATAATCTTTGGAAGATCCCTTACTGCCTCATTTTTATTGTCTTTGATTAATTTTTCAAATCTTATATGTCTCAACCTTCTATGTCATATCCAACTTTCATCTTCTTGCCCTAAAAAACATTTTTCTTCTCCTTCCATGTCAAGGATGTACACATTGTTGGATGTTCTTGGTGCAACTACCACTAGATTCCCTATATATTATCTTCTTATCTCACATTTATGAGAATCAAAGGTAAGTATGTGACCTTGATCACATGTTTGACTTACACTTAGGATATTAGGCTTAAGATTTTCCACTATAAGTACATTTTTTCTTTGGCCTTATTATTCCCTAGGCTAACAATGCCTTTTCCAAGTATCTTGGCTGACACATTATCTCCAAAGGTGGCTTTTCCTTTTTATTTCTTTGTTAACTTGAGAAATTTTCTTTGATCTCCATTCACGTGTTTAGAACATCCATTGTCTATATACCACTAAAATATTTTGTTTTTTGCATACATGGCAACTTTACACTCTGTTTTCTATACTTTCTTTTTCTTCCATACTTTTTTAGTGTTGGGAATATTTATTTCTTTGACATACTTTGAAAATCTACATTCACTGGATTTATGTCCATATTTATTGAGGCATTCCATATTATAATATTGTAATGGAGAGAGAAAATTATAGTTTCTTTAATCTGTATTGAACTTTTGACTTCTTTGGAATTTTTTTGGATTGTGCCTTCTATAGGCTTTACGATGTATTGCATTGTGTCCAAAAATATTGCAGGAATAGCAATATCCAAGGAATATGTATTGATATTTGTTAGAGGGATTTCTTCTGGTGATTGTATTCTTCTTGTCATCTTTTTCTTTAGTAGGGGATGTTGATTTATGTTTATTTGGGACAGTCTCCAATGGAGTCATCCTTGCCTTATTATCTTCTCTTCTTAAGGGGATTTTAAGGGCATATGCATAACTGATTGGTCTTTTGACAGATCCTTTTGAAGTAGAAGTTGAGTCTTGGGTGTATCCCAAACCAGCCTTGTTATTTGGTGACCTCTGACTACTGAGAATTTCATCCAAGGTCTTTGAACTATTTTCAAATTCTGATCCCTTCTTTTCTTTTCAAGTTCACCTTCTAGTAGCTCAATCTCTGCTTCTAGATTCTCACATACTTGTTTTCTATCATTGAGTTGTTTTAAAATGACTTCTTCAATTCTTTTAGCTTCCAGGAGTTGGGACTTCAAATCACTGATGATATGTTCTAATTCTTTTATAGTTCTTGATGCATCTATTTCTCTTGATTGATGTGATTCTTCAAATTCTTGAAGTTGTGCCCTAAGTAGCTTGTTCTTCTTTTTATACTTTCTTAGTTCCTCTAGAGCACTAATCAGTTCAGCTTCTAGATCTACTTCACCTTCACTTTCAGGGTTTTCTTCATTATCTATATTATTATTTTGAGTATTTTTTCCCATAAATAGAAGCTCTAAATCTTCATCTTCACTTATGTCTAAATATCTGATGTCTTCTTTGGGTAGAAGTTTTTCTTTTTCTTATAAAATTTCTTCTTCTATTGGTTTTTCTGGTTGTAGGATTTTTCCTCATCATTATCCTCCTTCTTGGGATATGTACATTTGTTATCAAAGTGTTTGATTCTGCCACAGTTGAAACATTTGAAGGGTAAATTTCCTTTATATCTTCCAAATCATTTCTGGAGTTTCTTTATAAAGTTGGCCTCTTCTACATCTGATATGTCTGACTGATCTTCATTAGACATATGTTCATTTTCTTCTTTTCTTTATATTCCTTAAAGGTTGTTTATCCTTTTGATGGTTTTTCATTCCCTGTTCTCATCTCATATGATGCAAAAATTCCATGAAGTTGATCTACTATGAGTTTGTCAAGTTTTGGTCTATCTTCAATTGTGGAAATCTTGGCATCATATCTCATAGGTAATGACCTTAAGATATTTTGTACAATAATTTTATCGATGAGTTCTTCTCCCGTTGCTTTGAATGAGTTAACTACCTCATCGACCCTATGAAAGTATTTAACAATGTTCTCTTCTTATTTCGTATTCAAATTTTCACACTGAGCTCTATAGATTTGTAGTTTGGATTCCTTGACTTTGTTATCTATTTCATATACAACCTCCAATTTGTCCCAGATTACCCTAGCTGACTTACTGGTGTGAGCATTGAAGCAGTGTGTCCCTTTGTTTGGACCATTGCACCTCTTCATTTAAATTAACAATAATAACATTTGTCTTTTAATTTTATAATTAATATCTTCCTATATTATTATTCACACATTAACATGAAATCTTTTCAATTTAGTAAGAGGGATTTTCATAAATTGATCACAGGTATGGTTCGATTTCTTTTAACTTGATACTATGCCTTTTTATTTCATTATTAATCTTTTGTTTCATCCCCAGTTCTCCAACAGATCATATTTGAGATTTTCGATTAGCTTTCCAATGCACTAAATATATTTGATCACTTAATATCAATCAGGACAGAATCCAGATCCTATCTGGTTCAAATTTCCTTCCTTACAAAGGAACAATTCTTTCTTTGTATGTTAAAATTCGCACAGACGCACTTTCAGGACCTCTATTCCATATTACCATAGGAGATGACTAAGCACTAATCCAAACGAGTACTTAATCATTTATCAAGATTGACGGTCGCGTTTTATTTGCACATTTGAGATGGACGGTTGTCATTCACTTCGGGACTTCGACGTTTTAGGGACTCAGGTCTTTGCAGTCTTCCAACTCTTCCGGAGCAAATTTTGTCGAAGGGTGTATCAACACTACCTTCTTGATAACCTTCACATGTCTAGGATCTAGGACCTTCGACTTAGGCACAAAGGATCTCTCGCTCTCCGGGTATTCGACTATTTGTGACTCCGGGACTCCGGGCTACTCGAACTCTGAGATAGTTCAATCCATCCAGAGTGTTTACCTACCGAATAAGTCATAAAGTTATGTTGGCCTCTTTTTGTTAGTTGTTAGTACTCCTTATGATATCCTTCCACTGTAGTCGATCAAACAGTTGAGAAATATTCCTGAGGATATTAGATCAACGACTAAAATTTAAATCATGACTTTGGCCTTCGGTGCTTCAGGTATTTTTATTGGTAGGAGAAGCTGGATATCCCCAGAGGATGTAGTCCCAGAGTGACATGGCTTGATGACTTCATTGTTTATGTGGCACTGGCTGAGTGGTTGCCATGTGTCACCTTGATTCGTGACTTTCGTATACCTAATGTGCCAACTATACCTTGTCACTAATCAATTGGGCCACGTGTCATATTTGTCTTCTGCCACATGTATCCCTCCTAGATCATGGCTTTACACTTTGTGGCTTTAGGATCTTTGGAACTTTTATACCATCCTTTGATCATTGCCTAAGTGTCGAATAGATCTATCACTGTAGATGTTTTCTTGTCTTGATCGACGACTTTTGTTAACTTCGAGGCTCTGAAGTTTGGGATTTCTTGGTTTATCTGAGCTTCTTATTGTCAGAGTAGATCAATTTCGGAGTTTACCACCTTCTTCCTTAGTGTGATCTAACGGTTTCAATATTTTCACTCTGGATCAACGGTTGATGATATTTCACAACTTTGAGGCTTCAGCCTTCGGGTAAACTTACTTGTTTTAGACTCCTTTTTGCTAGAGTGATCAACGTTGGAGTTGACCACCTTCTTTACTTTAGTGTGATCTGACGGTTCAGAATGGAATTGCTTCATATCTGATGGTTGATATTTAATCCTTCCCAACCTCTGACAATAACCTTGATCTAACGATCTTGGATTGTCCTGAACTAAGAATGAATATTTCCTGTAACTCGATCTTTTACAAAAGGATTTATTTACTCACAAAACTCTATCTCATGTGTTATTTCAAATGTGTCATCTCTTCTGATCTTTGCTTAGCGTTCTTCCTTCTAAGATTTGGGTTAATATTGGATTCTTCTGCAGCCTGTTGACATCAATGACAATATCGTACCCCTGTGTTCAACACTTAGGAATAGAATGTGGCACTAATGAGACCGATCACCATTGAGGAAGTGGACCAAGCCATAAAGGAAGGGCTAGTAGTACAGGCGCCTGGCCCGAATGGATTTACTACTAATCTTTTCCATCATTATTGGTCGATGGTAAAGGAAGATTTTTGGAAACTAGTTGAAGAATCTCGTACTTCTGGACAGGTGCTCTATGCTCTCAATGCTAATTTTCTTACTCTAATTCCAAAGGAGGAGTGAGTCTCCCAACCTCATCAATTTAGGCCAACTACGTTATGTAATGTGGTCTAAAAAATTATCACTAAAGTGATATCCCTTTGACTCAAACCCATCCTTCCCTTCATTATCTCTAAGGAACAATCAGGATATGTAGAGGGGCGAAAAATCATGGAAAACGTCATCTTTGTACATGAGGTTTTTCATTCTTTAAAGTCCACCAAGAGACTAGGTATGCGTATTAAGCTTGATATTTCAAAATCTATTGATTGTCTTAGATAGGAATATATGCACTCTCTCCTCTTAGCTTTTGGGTTCAATAGTGAATGGATTTTCTTAATACCTAAAAAATTTATCTTGATCCCTTCAGCTTGTTCTATAGTTATCAATGATTTTCATGTTTATTCACTGCGAAAAAGTAATAGTTTCGGCAGTGAAATTACAAATGTGATCTCGTCAAAGTCTTCAACCTCTTCGCCCATTTTATATCAAATTGTGCCAACCTCATCAAACCTCTCATCTTCTCAAAACTTTTAATCTGGTAAAACTTCATTATCCTTCATTGTCCAAGCTAGGGTCTAGTTTCTAATCTTTTCAACTTCATTTGAAAATGTCAAATTGGCTTTGCCACTCTATGTTTTCTATTTTATTTAAAAAGGCCTTAGTTATAAACGATGTGATTTTGCAAAATTATGGGTTTTGGTCATCGATCCCACTACTCCAAGTCATTGAACATCACATAAGAGACCAATGCCAAGCATTGAATGCCAAGGGAAGATCCCACAATGGAGATTGATGTGAAAAATGCATTGAATGAGTTTACATAGACCTGTGTATATAAATTGTTAGCACTCTGTAAAGCTGTCCGGCTGAATAAACAAACGAC
>JASDQU010032588.1:34256-47378 GCA_032191745.1 Picea mariana | reverse complement strand
ATATTATTGGTTGCATGGCCAAGGCACACGTCTCGTAAAGTGACAAGTTCATTTGTAGGGGTGTAAATTTCCCATGCAACAGAAGCAAGGTTTTTAGTACTACAACTAGAGCCATCAACGAAGCCAATGTAGGGTAGCGAAGACTCCGACATCTGGAAATCAAACACAATGTCACATAAGGGCAGAGACCAGATAACAACAAAAGCAAACTATAGTAACACACAAGAAGTATGATACAATAAAAATACAAGTACTCATGCACAGGTGATCTTATGCATAGTACTTCTTCAAGTACAACCCATTTCTGGGTTCACTCAAAGGGATACCATCGTAATATACTAACTCGTAAGATCCTTTTTCCAAAACTCATCTAATGATATAAGGACCTCGCCACATGGCTTCGAATTTTCCATCTCCTAGCATATATTGATCTTGTTTGTAGAGGAGAACCAGATCCCCTTTGGAGAAAACGCGAGGCTTGACATGTTTGTCGTATTGGGCCTTGACACGTTTTTTCTTGGCTTCTATGACTAGGGTAGCATTGTGTTGGGTTTCGTCTAAACACAGAAGATACAATAGGCATTCTTCCTCAGCAGAAGTGTTTGGTAGGAGTTCAACAACTAGTTTTAAAGAGGGTATCTCGCATTCGATCGGGAGAATGGATTCCAAACCATAGACTAACCGAAAAGGTGTAAACCTAGTAGCGGACTTAACAGACATTCGGTAAGCCCACAATGCCAAAAACAATATTGTGTGCCAACTTGTTTTGTGAATCCCTATCATTCGTCGGAGCATAGTTATGAGAAATTTGTTGATCGCTTCGACTTGGCCGTTGGCTTGTGGGTAATAGGGTGTTGAGTTTTCATGGCGAAGACCCAACTTTTCAGTGAGTTTGGACATCATGAAGTTTCTAAAGTGGCTACCATGATCAGTGACGATAGCCTAGGGAACACCAAAACGAGCTATGATGTGACTAAAAATGAATAATGTTGTGGTCTTTCCAGTATTGTCAAATGTCGGCATTGCCTCGACCCATTTTGTAAAATAATCTACGGCTACAATAATGTATCCATGCCCCTCGTCCGAGTGGGGGTGACATGTCATGAAATCGACACCCCATTTTGCAAAGGGACCAATGAAGACCACAGGGTGAAGAGGAGAGGGATGTGACCATATCTTATGATTATAGGTCTGACAAGCGTGGAATTTTTGGACGGTGATTATGCAGTCGTTAAATAAAGAAGGACAAAAATACGCTGTGCGTAAGATCTTCTGGGTAGTAGCATACCTGGACATATGACCACCACAGGCTCCAGAATGGAATTCATTTAAGGCTTTCTCGGCTTCGTCGAACATGAGGCAGCATTGAAAAACTAAGTCAATCCCCTGACGATAAAGAGTGTCCCCGAGGATAATATATTGATGGGCTTGGTAGCGTATTCAACGTCGGTCAGTAGTGGACCAATTGGGCCGGAAATTCTGGGCTTGGAGATATATGATGATATCACCATACCAAAGATAATCGAAACTAATGAGAAAAAGGGATTCATCAGGTAATGAATCGGCTGCTACATTTTTCGTTTGAGAGTAGGGAAAGTCGCATATCAACTCGACAAACACTAAGGACTTCTTGGACTTGGATTATTCGAATTCCAAGTCAAACTCTTGGAGTATCACGATCCATTTGGAGTATTTGACCCCTAGCAATTGACGTGTGAGAATGTGTTCAATAGTGTTGCAGTTAGAAATCAGTGTAGTCTTATGAGAGAGGATATAGTGCCGAAAGCATTGGATTGCTTGGATGGCTGCCAAGGCCAGTTTTCTGACATGTAGATACTTGGTTTCGGTAGGCGTTAGACTTCGACTCAAGTAATAGATAACATGTTCATCATGAAAATCATCCTCTTGGACGAGAACCATAGTGATGGTGTAATCTGAGGCTGCGAGGTAGAGGAAATAATAGGACTGTAATCAGGGCAAAAGAGAAGTAGAGCACGTGTCAGGGACAGTTTCAAAGCTTTGAAGGCTTTGTTTGCAATGGTATCCCATATGAACTCAGGCCCCTTTTTGAGGAGTCGCATAAATCCATGAGTTATCTTGACATAGTTTGGGATGAAATGACGAAGAAAGTTTTCTTTCCCTTGCAAACTTTGTAACTGGCGAAGTGTACAAGGAGGAGGGAGATTAAGGATCACCTCGACCTTTAAAGGATCTACCCTGATCCCTTGACACAAAACAATAAAGCCTAGAAGTCAGCCGGATTCCATGCAGAAAATGCACTTGTGAGGATTTAAGCGTATATGGTAAAACCGACAACGGACGAAAATGGCTCGGAGGTGGATGGGATGATCGACTCAGCGCATGGAATGAGCAGGTAAGTCGTCAAGATATGGTTGCACGATGTGCTTGATATCATGGAAGACATAAGATATAGAACGTTGAAAAGTTGCACCAGTGTTCTTGAGACTGAAAGGGAGTTTTTGATAGGCAAAAGTGCCCCAAGGACAAATAAAAGTAGTCTTATGTTGATCCTCGGGAACAATATTGATTTGATTATATACGGAGAAACCATCCATCAGAGAGAAGATTTCGCTTCCGACACAATCATCGACAATCTGATCGACGAAGGGGGTAGGAAAGTTGTCCTTAGGACAAGCTTTGTTAATATCCCTATAATCAATGCATACGCAGATTGTGCCTTGTTTCTTATCGATTGGGACAAGATTGGAAACCCAGAGTGAGGGCCACCGGGTAAATAAAGCCAGCTTTGAGAAGTTTCTCAACTTCAATCTTGATAACAACTGCTTTACGTGGGTGAACTGGACGAAGGCATTTCCAGATGGGTTTAGTGTCTGGGTATGTCTTGATCTCATATATTACAATGTCGGGGTCAATACCCGACATTTCTTCGTAGCTCTGGGTGAAGACGTCATGAAACTCTTTGAAAAGTGACGTGTAGGTGACGATTTCGTCAGGGAAACACGAAGCTTCGATATGCACATTTTCGACAATTCCAGGTTTGATGGATATGTCGAGGGGAATAGTGGGTGAGATATTGCTTAAGTTTCCTTTGGAAAACACATTGTGTGTGGACTCAGAAATGGTTGAAATGACGACAACGATCGACGGGGTTGAGATTCGTTGGTAGTTCTCGAGGGTATGTTGCTCTAGGAAGAGGATGGAACAGTGATGTCCATTGTCCCAAGGGGTGTCTTCCATGATAGACATGATCATATCGTTTGTAGGAAAAATGACATGGAAAGGGTCTGGAGATAACTCACCAAGAGAAGGGGTTGTCAATTGAATGGCCTGATAGGTAGATTCGACCAGACTTAATGACATTACATCACCGTAACGAAGATGATCGCTAGGGTCAGGTACCAGCCAGGGGTCGTAAGACGCAGGGGTTTTGTGAATCGAGGTGGAGATCATGTTAATTGAAGCGACAGATGAGTGTGGAACATCGGACGGTGGAATGGGGAAAGTGCCCATTAATGAGGAGTCTTTGAGAAGACCTACACTGACGTTCTCATAACCCGGTGGGGTTTTAGCGATGAACGGTATGTTGCCAATACACGTATCCGAGTTAAAGAAGGCTAATTGGTCGACGGTGATGACCTTTCCTTGATGTGGGAAATGTACAACACAAAAAAGAGCCGACACAACTGCGCACATGGAATCAGTCCAGTTATGTCCAAGCAGAAGATTGTAATCGAGAGGAGCGTCGAAGAATTCCACTTCGACTTGGACCATTTTGCCTTCTAGCATGATGGGCAATGAAGGAAGAACATCGTAGGGCGTAAAACTGGAGCCATTGAAGGCTTTGAGAGTGTTATGGGATTCAGTCAAAGAGGGAGAGCTGATGGCTTTCCAACAGGTAATAGACATGACACACATCGAGGCACCCTCGTCGATAATGGTTCTCCAAATGTTTTTTTCGGAGACAATCACTTGGATTTGGAACGCGAGTTGAGGGGGTAACCTTGGGATGTGATCTTCCAAGTAAAAAATTATTAAATTCATGTCCGTCGGGTCGATTCCGCTGATATATTTCAACAGTGCCTTTCATTGTGTGGGACAACTTTGAAGGACTTCGAGGGCTAACATCGCAGAAGGTGCTTGGGCCAGATCTTCAACAATGTTGTAGTTCTGGGCAACGCGAGCATGAGGATTGAAAGCATATTTCCAAACGACTCCCTTTAGAAGGGGTCAAAGAACTGTGTCAAGGCTCGGTCGTTCAAGATGAAGAGGACCATTGGTAGGTGGAGTCGCAGGAAAGGGTTGTACCAATGAAGGAGGTAGATCATCAACCTTCTCTTTAGAGGGAGAATAATCTTTGGCTCGAGTGGTGAGTGCAATGTCATTCTTCTTTGAATTGCCAGTACACATCAATACATAGGATGTAGTGGAAGGGGAAGGTTGGTCATGAATTACCAACTAGGCTTTGTTGTTGAGAGGGGAAGGGTTGGGACAAAATGGCCAGAGCAGGTGGTTTTGGGGCTCCTTGAAGGAACTTAGTGACCTCGGTGCGTCGTGGAAAATCCTTCATGTAGTGATCATCACCACAAATAAGACAAGGGTATCGGGGTTTGCGCTTATCCCTATCATCAACAGGCAGAGTTTTGGTTTTCTCTGCTTGTAAAGTATTTTTTTCCTCCTTATTCTTACCTTTTCCTTTTCGAGATTTGTTTTTACCGGCTGGGGTAGATTGAACAACATTTACCTCAGAAGTCTTGTCGGTGGGAGGGGTAGGAGATGGAGCATTTTGAACATTAGAAGAAGCAAGTTTGGGGTTGGTTCTTGAGGTGGAATGTGGTTGAGCATGGAAAATTCCAATCACACCATCGGCTGCATGAGAGGCAGCTGGAGTAGTTGAAGTGGCAGAAGTGGAAGGATGAGGTGCATCAGGGAGTAAGTTGTAAAGAGTACCCATTTGTGAGTAAACAAGGTCAAGATATTGAGCATGACTTATGGCCTGTTCTTCTATGACAACTCCACCCATGGTGATGTCACAAGCGATGTCGTTCACAAATGATTTTGTGAACCACTCTGCCAGCAACTGATCGGGAAGTTCGAGTTGATGAGACGTTGTCTCCGTCACCACTCATGAATGTGATCGGATATATGAGTGGCTTTGGATTGTTTGAAAGAACTCAAAATCTCAGTCCCCGTTTCATAACGGATTGGTAACTGGTAGTGGGTGAGAAATGCCATAGCTAGGGTGGTTAATTCGGCGAAGAAACCTCGTGGTAATTCCATATACCACTTCATAGCAGAACCTGCGAGAGTTCTTTGAAAAAACGTAATCGGATAGAGTCATCCATCAAGGAGTTATATGAGCACTAGAGATGAAAAGTCACGACGTGATTATTCGGGTCCTCTCCCACTTTACCATCAAATTTAGGGATGTCAGAGGGTAGCTTAGCTGGTATAGCGGGCCAATGGGGAGAGTGACGGATTGGATCATTTAAAATACTTGACAGATCTAGGAGATCCAAAGTGGCCAAGAAGGCTATCTGTCTATTCACATGCGGGTACTGGTGGCTTTGGGGAGGGAGCCCCGTCGGCAAGCCAGTGGGACCATAAGAAGTCTGCATGTAATGCGAAGACCCAGGCAGATTCAGTGGTTGTTGTGGAGGAAAGTAACTCATGGGATTGTATCCTTGAATAGGGACATGAGTTTGAGCATTCGAGCCCCAAATAGGATTGGATGTACTTGGATATGGTTGGCCTATACTAGGGAGTATAATGGATGTAGCTAGAAGCTGTTGCCCCCCAGTGGATTGAAGATTATGTTGTATCAGATGGTTCCAATACTGGGCCAAGGATGGAGGTACGTTTTGTCCATAAAAAGGGGTCGGTGAGGGTTGTCCTCCAATTGGGGGTTGTGTTCCAATTGGGATTTGCGTTCCAATAGGAATTTTCCCTACAAGGGGGGGTTGGGTCAAACCTCTTTGGTGAAATTATCCACCAACAGGAATCTAGTAATTTGGTGTGAATGATGGGATAGTACCACTTGGATTAGTGCTGTCGGTAGAGGACGAGAAAGGTCCTCTGAAAGGGGGTTGAGGAAGTGTCAGAATGAAGCTGAGAGGAGAGTGCCCAGAAGAAGAGGGACCACCAGGAGTTCTGGATGGGGTTTGCGTAGGAGTGGGAATAGAAGCATTCAACGCACAGTATCCGGGTGGAAGCATCAGGGTGACACTGGGCGAGAGCGGTGTGCTGATGGGGACTTGACTAACCGCTGTAATCCTAGTGTGAATACTCGTAGTGTCTGTGTAATGGACCATTTCTATAGGGACGATCAAGATATGGTCATATCGCGGAGTGTCTGTACCAGGAAAATAATATGCAGTAGTAAAAGGTACTTTGTCTAGGTCAGAGGTTTCAGGGAACGTAGGTGAGATGGTAATTTCAACGCCTAATCCTGCACCAAAAAGGTCCCGTCCAAAAATGCCAGCAGACGAAAAAGGATCTTGGCCCTCAGGTCCTAGAAAGGGTCCAGTCGGTGATCCATAAGACAACACAACTAAGTCTCCGGAAGAATTCACTTGCATAATACGTCTCGCAGAATCGGGGTGAAGTCGAAATTCCTCTCGAGTATTGGTAATTCAAAACCGTTCTAGAGATTTGGTTCTTTCCACTTGTGGAGTAGTAACGTCTTGGACTTCACTCTGTTGAGGAGAGCCCTCAGGTGAGCTTGTAGGCAGGGGTTGGGAAACTTCCAAGTTTTCTGGAGGTAAGCCCTGCATTCTACATGAACGACATGGAGGGTCTATTGTGAACGAGTTACAAACTTACGAAGAAATACCTATGGTCAACTTGGGTAAACAAACAACATGTGCTAGTAAACAAAATCTAAGAAACAATACCAAGCAAACAAGACCTTCTAATTTCGAAGTCACTAGTTGGTGATGAAATCCAACATCGCAACAACGAGACGAGAAGGGGCTAGGCTAGGGTGGAAAAGTTACACTGACGACCTGCTTAATGGACTTACACCGTGGTGCAAGCTCCCACACATAATCATGGGTATACCTTCAAAGGAGCCCGAGTGAGTTTGGCCACCATCGATTCTAGGTACCATGAAGAATTTCCCCTTCACAGTCACCTTGTGTAAGACCCTAAAAAGATAGGCTACTAAGGTTACCACCGACAACAATAAAGCCTGGGGGAACAGTCGACAGTCTGATGCACACTCAAGGGCAGGGTATCTATTTTGAAATTAACTCAAGAGGCTTCCATTAATCATTGTGGGTATACCTCCAAGTGAACCTTATAATACGTGCAATCTCTACACCGATATTAACAAAGCAGGGTGAGCAACTCTGTCAATATCAATGCAACATCAGGTTTGACCCTTGTGTGAGAAGGGCTTCCTAGGAAAAAATATTGTAAATGGAATTTGACACTCCTTAACACAAGATGCTATTGTGTGTTTTGTGCTTTGGAGAGTGTATCTCTCTGTCTATTCCAAAGCGCTAGCCTAGCTAATTGTTGGTGTAATAGAGCCCTAGAAAAGAGTTACTCGTTAAATTTTAAAATTTCGCAATGTTATTAAGGGCTGTTGTTACTCAAAGGAAACAGAGATGAAACTGATGTTGTGTGAGACTCTGACCCAACAATGCATAGATAGGAATGAAAATAAATGAATTTTCTGTTTGATGAATCCTATGTACGAGAGGGAAAAAGAAGTTTTCTGGAACAATCTTGAACTACGATATGCAATTTCCTTTAATGCAATCTCAACGGATCACAGAATAATGACAATTCTCTATTTGTTCTTTTTCAACAATTTCAACAATTTCAACAATTTCAACAATTGATTTTCAATATTTCAAAAATGAAAATTCTTTTAAAAGAAAAATGTTTTTACTTTTCAAAAAGGATCTACACCATGGTGGTGAAAGTAAGGAAAACCAATAACTAATGAAAAAACAATAAACAAAAACCCAAACCAATTTTTCAATGGAAACAAAAACGACAAGTAGACAAAACTAGTCTTTTCAATTGCAAGAGAATAATGATCTTCCAAATACTGAGAAAATGAGAAAGACAAAGAATCCCAACTTTCAAACTGATCACTGGCTCTCAACCAAACAAGTACTCAGATTCTAGGATCAAAGGGTATATCTTTGCTAAGACAAGTCAAGAGATGAGAGTTGAGAAAAAATGGACAAGAAGAGCCTTTGATCTTTGAAGACTGATCGTGCACAAAATCCAAAGACAAGAAAACATCAACCAATGGTCCAAGAGGTTCTTTTTAGACACCTATATTGATCTGGGCATCTGAACATGCAAAAACATTAAATCCAAAAATTTTAAAAGAGGGTTCACAAGCTATCAGTATTATACAGTGTGAGAATGGGTCATTCTCACAGGCTAGCTTTGAGAAGGGTGCGAGAACCTCACACTGGACTGAAAGGCAGAGTGCGAACACAAGGGATTCTCGCAGGCCACTGTGGGGTTCAGTGCGAGAATGCCTGAAACTAAGCAAAATTTTGGAAAAAGACAAAAAAATTGAAGAGAGTTCTGGACCCAGGGAGTCTATCAGGGTGTGCTAAAGACTCATAGATTGATAGAAATGAAGAAAGGTAAGGCAAGAGAAAATGGCCAAGGAAAAACACCAAAAACCACCAAAAAATGGGTTGCATCCCTAGTGGAGTCACCAATTTTGTTATCGGACTAATCGGTGGGTACAGACACTAATAGATCTCCCTAGATCCACCTGGATCTAGAACAAAACAGGATAGGACATGACTCTTTCCCTAAGTTATGACCATTGAATTAACTAGTAAGGAGGAACAAGTGACATACCTTTGTATCGCTTCCTAGGGTCTCTGTTGCTCCTTCTTCACTCCGGTGCTCTCATGAGGTCAAGACCAAGACAACACAAACCAACCAAAGTGAAGATAGCAAAATATATTCAATCGTCAACTTATGTGTATGATTAAGGAATTACACAATAAAGTAAGAATGACTTTATGGGAAAAGGACATTCTGCTGTATCATATTAATCGAAAGTAGAAGATACAACCTGATCTCGTCTTGATGTTGCAAGCTTCCTTTTGGTGACTCTTGGTTCCAACACACACACTTGGTCGGTCCTTTCATGAAGAAGATCCAATTCCTCTTGATAGACTAGCTAGAGTCTCCAAGCTTTTGCTCAAGCTGGGTTCTTCACACAATTCCTTCACCAATTCTCCAATTAATCTTGCTTAACCTTTTCCATGAGAATCCTATCAATATATAGGAGAGGATGATATGGTTACATGGATGAGAATGATCCCACCAAATCAGGAAAACCAGTAAAATGATAATCATTCGAATGCCAACCCATTCTCTAGAAGATTCCCTTCTAGAGCCCTCGAGACTTCTTCCTTTTTCCAAGCTTGAGAACAAGTTCACACCCTAGGTATAGAGCACAGTGCGAGAAGTTCACACCCTAGCTGAAGGTGGCCTACAAGAATGGGTCATTCTCGCACCCTAGACTATAAGTAGCCTGCGAACTCTTTTCAAAAATATGTTTTCTGGAAGGAGATAGATGACATTTTTTCTCAGGAGAAAGTTCTTGTTGGTAGCTTGATTACACCATCAAGATGACCAAAATCATGTGTGACATACCTATCCTCATGAAATCCAACTCAAAAACTATTTTTTAACCAGTAAAAACAAAAATTAATCCATGGAAAATGAAGAGGACAAGAAGATTACCTTTTTAGTGGAAGTCATTGTTCGAATGGTTGCTCGTGCCTCCCACAATCTGTAGTGGAATTTTGAGGTAAAATAGGGCTTTTTAGACAAGTTTTGGGTAAAATGAAAATGGAATGGTAAAAAGAAGTTCTTACCTATATTTATTATTTTTTTCACTTTTCCATTTATATTTTATATTATTTTATACGTTTCACCTAAAACCTAAAGTTCTAATGATCTTGCGAGTGTTTTTATTTTTCGCAGATGAAGAATCTAGGAGCCTAAACGAAGGAACATGGATATGTTTCTTGATTTGTTTTAACGTTTGTCACTTGTACAAATACCTTTTAGTTTTTTCAAGAAAAACCTCGATCTCAATATTTGTTCGTCCTCATGATCGCAAATCAATGAGAACGCAACCGAGTATATGTTTTTCATCTTTTCATACTCGTCATGGTAACACGAAAAAAAAATTTATGGAGTATCCTTTAATCTCTTTTCATGCTCCATAAAAACAAAAATATTGTTGAGCGACCTTGTTCTTTTCATGTTCATAAAACTGTTTGAAGAAAATGTTTGATGGGTGGTAGGTTGTCACTTTTTCAGTCTCATCAAATTAATTTATGAAAAAGGAACTGAGAGAGTTCTCTTTAAGTGTTTTTCAAACTCTCTCTCTTTGGAATCGTTAAACAAACATCGAAAGACCTATATGGAACCGAAGCACTCCTTCTTAGGAATCGTTAAACATACTCCAAGGGACTCATCTAAAGGATGATATTACATTAAAAAACATATGTTATCCTCCTCAAGTTTGCGTAAAAATAAAGAGGTACTCGCCAGAAATGGTGGGGGGAAATTTGGGAAAGAAATGTGTCTCTATATTTTTGTTAGTGGCAGAAATAGTCTCTCTTGAACATGACACCCCCTTCATCATTGAATCCAGGTTGGGAAATTCACTTGTCTCTCGTTTAGCCTTCCACAAGTTCATATCTTGGGTTGTCTCTAAGTCAATGTTGCCAAGATCATTGTCGTTTCGTTCATATGTTCAAGAGAATTCCAACCCTACACAAGCCTTCTATCGATTCGGCCATCTGCAGTTATCAATTTTTACCATGTCGATCTTCCCTGTGTCAGTTTCAAATCATCTTCATACTTTGATCTCCCTCAAATCTATTACTTATTTCATGTCATTGATGGGGGATACATCAAGGCCCTCCTGTGATGAGTATTTTTCTTGTTGAATTCAACTCATTATCCGGGAACAAGACTTAGAAATCAATTAGTGCCTTATAACCAGTATGCCTCAATGGCAGGTTTCTTCACTTTCGAAAGTGGGTTCACATCATTTACCCTTGATTGAGAGATGCTATCGAGTGCTCGAATTCAGCTCATTTATTCGCATTCATTGGATTGTACTAAGGTACCTTGGGATTCATTGACATCAATAGTGATTTCCCTCGCACTTGTTAATGGTTTTCATCAATGACTGGTAATCAAGTGGTTTCTACCATGTTCGAATTCAGCACCTGTAATCGCATGGCTAGATTCGTACTTAAGGATGGCGGGATTGAAGACCCTGGATGTCTTTATTTCGGTCCAAGTTGTGATGGAGTATTTATGATTTGTATTGACACATAGATCCACTTTATATGTCTCATGGCTATGTCTGAATCTGAGTTTTTCTATGATCATAGATCCACAGTGTATTCTTGGTGGCTATGTAGAATCTTGGTGACATGGATCAACAATGTATGATTGGTGGCCATGGCTGACATTTATGATTTAAATCACTTGTAGTCTGAGTATGGAAATTATTGCCTAAGAAATGGTATAATATTGCGTAGATGCTTGGTTGTTTACAGGTTCCCGATTGGTGCTCTCCTTGTTTCTGACACACACACACACATTCTACAAAGTATTTCGGTTGTCAAGAGTTCTAGCCTCATACTTTGGGGGGAATTCTATTACACATTATTTTAGTCATCATAGTGGTGTTTCTATAGCACATGTTCAGGTTCCCAAAAGAACATATCTTCATGAGAAAAGTGACTGGCTTCCTCTTCTACAAAACCTTGTTTGGAGAAAGTGTGTGTGTTGGAGAAAAGGGCCACTAAAAGGGAACCTTGCAACATCAAGTTTGTTTGGTTGTATCTTCCACTTTTACTTAATATAATATAATGGCATGTTTCTTTCCCATAAAATCATTCTCATTTTATTACATGACTCCTTAATCACATGTGTAAGTTTTCATTGAATATATTATTGTTTCTTTCACTTTGGTTGGTTTGTGTTTCATTGCAGATCCAATATCACAAGAGTATCGGAGCGGATCAAGGACAACAAAGATACAAGGAAGCGATATTCAAAGGTATGTCACTCACCTCTTGTTTGATAGTAAATTCAATGATTAAAGATTAGGTAAAGCATCATGTCCTGTTTTTTTTTGTTCTAGATCTAGGTGGATCTAGGGAGACCATTTTATGTCTGTATTTACTGATTAATACAATAAACATTGGTGCACTATTGAAGTGTTGAACCCTGGGTCTGCCCTTGTGCCAAGACACCTATCCTTTCCCCGTCCAACCGCCCTGAAATATAAGTGTAAAATAAATGATGAAACCATTGCCACATTATCACTATGATATATGCCACTATAAACCTGTACGAATATGTGCCAAAAGCCTGTAACCAACCTATACCAATAACTTGTAATCAACCTGTACCAATAATCAACTTGTACCAACAAATACCAACAGATAAGTGACATGTATATGCTGCAACACGTGTATGTATGTGACTTGTATATATTGCAGCTTGCTTATGTACACAACCTGTCTATACTACAACCTGCGTACACTTTCAAAAAGCTATGGTTTTCACCTTTCTAAAACTTTAAAATTCTATCCCTCTAGACCTTCACTTCCTCTGTCACATCCACCTGCAACCTATCACTGTATCAAGTCTGTAAATGTGCATCTATGTCTCTCTATTCATGCGTCATACATGCAAATACAATCATAATCATGTGTAATAAACCATCACATGGAATAGACATCAAACCCTCACTGATATACAACCTCAAACTACACCAACAACTTCACCAACGCATCATAACCAAAAAACCTCAACCATGTACCAAGAAATAAAAGATATGCGTCAACACTCAACCCAACAAGATGTAACAATAATGAATACAAGACATACTAGTGTTGTATTTCTGTAGATCTAGCTCATACGATAAGTGCCATACAACCAAAAAACTCTCTAGGGAAAGAAATCAAACTCCCATAACCATATATCATGTAGACAACAATATCCAACTACACATAAGAATATGACATACCTTTTGAACTTGTAAATAGATTTTCTATACCTGGTCACTGTAGAATTTCATGGGAAATTTCTTTTAGACTTTGAGAACCTAAAACC
>JASDQU010032588.1:21546-34156 GCA_032191745.1 Picea mariana | reverse complement strand
AAAAATGTGTACTTGTTACCGAGATCTCTCCACTGAGCGCCCTCAGGTAGGGCCAAGTCCAGATCTCCTTGAAATTCCAACCCGACATAGGCATAATCATCGACCATCAGCATTTGTGGTCACAACCAGTCGAAGAAGGCATCATTGTATTTGATAATTGGTCCAGCTACGTGTCGGGCCATGAGCTGACACCACCTCAACATTCTTGGATCCATTGGAGCCGGTAGACCCCACTCAACCTGCAACCTCAGCAAGGGAACCCTCTCAAGAAAGAAGGACACCAACAAAGACCCGTATCCAAATTGTTTCAGGTTGCCTCTCCTACATTTAGTCAATTGTCTCTTCATGCTACGAAGGACTATGTCTGCCTAGTTAAAAACCCGAGGCTCGATACACTCTATGGCATACTGAAAGTAGCTCTGGAGAGCCATGTGAGGAGCAGCGCTCCCAGCCATACGAGCAATGGTGAACAAAATAGTGCGAAGGGTCAAATCTCGTACCCCCCAAATTGCTACCTTTCCTTTGCTCCTTTCCACCTCTGGAACACAGTGCAAATGATAGTATTCACTCATAGGCAGCCCACCACCTCTACTACCTGTCAGGCTCACGTGGTACCCATGCCGTGACAGTCCTGTCAATAATTAAATGTCCTATATATCCAAGAACAATGTGTGGACTTCTACGTGGAATACTTGTTGGTCTGAGTCCCACATATGCACAAGGTACTCCAATAACCTGACTTGGGCCCTCATACCCAGGATGCAAAAGAATTTCAGGAGACCAAATTCTTGCAAAGAGGCAACGGTGGCTGGGTTATTCCTGGAAATATAATCATCTTCTTCATGCTCTCTTTCACGCCATTCTAGAACCATGGTGATAGCCAAATACCTGCATAAGAAACATAAGAAGAAGGTCAGCAACTCTATTCAAGACTTGGTATCTTTTTCATTGAGCAAACTTCAAAGAAAATTTTCACTTTGCGGTTCTCGCAGGTTCCCTTTAAGCACAGTGCGAGGTTCTCGTAGGTGCCTTTGGGGCCACCTGTGAGAATGATGCATTCTCGCAGGTCCCGTGTGGCTGGCCTACGAGAATGGTTGAGCGCAATTTTAACCCCTAAAACAAACTCAAAAACATGATTTTTACCAATAAAAATGAAAAATTGAACCATGAAAAGATAGAGGACAAGGAGCTTACCTCACTGTCGGAGACCATTCATCGAATGGATGCTCGTACCTCCCACAATCGAGTGCCAAAATTCAAGGGCAAAAGAGGGGGTTTGGACTAAAATATTGGTAAAGTTATAATGACTATGGTAAAAATAACTTTTACCCCCTTATATTTACTTTTACCATTTGTTATTGGTTTTTATAATTGTTTTATTTATTAAAACCTAATTCCTAATACCCTTGTGAGTGTCACTTTTGCAGACATGACGACTTCGATGTTCATACACAAGGATACGGATATTTTTTCTCTTTTTCATCGCATGTTTTAATTGTTTTTTATGGTTTTTGCACAAAACCTCGAGCTTGGTCTTTGTTCGTTCTTACACTCGAAAATACATGAGAATGTGATTGAGCATACTTTTATCACTTTTTCGTACTCAACAAGGTTATACGAAAAAGGAACCCCCCTAGAGTCCTCTTTAAACTCTTTACAGACTCTCTAAACATGAAAAGATCGTTGAGCGACCTTGCTATTTTCACGCTCGTTAAAGTATTTGAAGAAAGTGTCTGTTGAGCGATAATGTATCTCTTTTTCGGTCTCATCAGACTATTTTACGAAAAAGGAACTGAGAGAGTTATTTTTTAAGTTTTTTTCCAGACTCTATAATCATGAAAAACCTTCCAATTTTCTATCTTTGGACTCGCTAAACAAACATCGACAGACCTGCAATGGGACCGAACCACTCCTTCCTAGGGTTCGTTAAACATACTCTGAAGGACTCATCCAAAGGATGAGCTTACATCAACAAGCATATGTTATCCTCCTCAAGCTTGAGTAAAAATAAAGAGGTACTCGCCAGAAATGGTGGGGGGAAATTTGGGAAAGGGAATGTGTTTTCATATCCGTATTAATCGGCAGTAAGTGTTGCTCTTGAGCATGACACCCCCCTATTCATTATCTGAAGACGGTTTAGGAAATCCATTTGTCTTTCATTCGATTTTCTATAAGGTCATATCCTAAGTTGTCTCTGAGTCAATGCTGCCAAATCATTGGTCGTGTCATTCATATGTTCAAGAGAAATTCATCTAAAACCTCTATTGAGTCGGCCATCTACAGTTGTCCATTCTCTTCGTGTCGGCCTTCCCTATGTCCAATTCAACCTACATCATACTCTGTTCCGCCTTCAAAATCTGTTACTCATTTCATGTCATTAATGGGGGATACATAAAGGCCCTCCTGTGACAAGTTTTGTTCCGTCGACTCCAACTCATTGTTCAGAAACAAGACTTAGAAATTCTTTGGTACCTTGGAACTTGCATGCCTCAATGGTAGGTTTCCTCGCTTTTGACAGTGGATTTTCATCATCAACCCCTGATCGGGAGATTCCGTTGGATGTTCAACCTCAACTCATTCATTTACATTTGGTGGATTGTACCAGTGTACCTTGGGAGTCATTGACATTAATGGTGATTTCCCTCACACTTGTTAATGGTTTCATCAATGACCGGTAATCAAGTGGTTTCTACCATGTTCGACTTCGACACATGTAACCACATGGTTAGATTCATACTTTCAAGTAACGGGATTGAAGACCCTGGGTCCCATCTCTTTGGTCCAGGTTGCGATGGAATATGTATAATTCTAGGATCTCCGGACTCGCCTTCACGCCTACCACTACCCTTCGCGGCCACCTGCCTTAGCGGGACTTACTACCGGCGTTCACTGCGGCTTCTATATCCACCCTCTGGTCAACCTTACTCACAGGGGCAGGCAATTTGCAGACTCGAATAACATCAACATGCCAAGTCCATGGTCATTTGCACAGAAAATATAGAGACAACAGAATAATGTGGAAGCTTAAGATAAATCAGAGCTTTATATTAATCACAGAGCCGAATGGCTATCGGGTATTACAACATATGAGTGCAGGATGCACTCTGATAACAGACTATCGACTGAGCAGGAGGCTCATACACTGGGACAAACTTGATCTATTCGCTTCTGCTACTTTAGTTCGTGCTGGACGAGCCAGAATCACACAAGATATCAAAGCGACCTAAGACAGAAAGACACAAGCTTCAAAGAGAGGGAAGCTAGAAGACTCAAGACTCACACTGACTACCGATGTTCCCAAATGAATTCCTCATCCTCCTTATATAGAAATTTTGAGTGGAGGGGGAATAATTATGCATCGGAACAGACTAGACATGTGGTCCACATGTTGGCCACTTATTTTCCTATTTACGGATACGGGAGATCATTCATGCAAGAATATCTTATCCGATCCAAGGACTTTAAAAGACTTGTTGGGTTGTCACGCAGGATTCCCAAACAAAGTCACCAAAAGAAAATATTACGGAAAGGTCCACATGGGTTATCATGCAAGATTCCCATAGTAGGCCAATCAGATACAGTGACAGCTAGAAGTAATCATGAAAATGTGGGTCAAACCGCACCAAAAGTCGGAGAAGTGCTCCGAGTTTTTATGATGACTCCTAGACCCTATGATTATCCTTATTTACACAGTCGAGTTGATATCGACAACCCACGGAAAACGGATGGCACCACTATCGGCCATCTAGACTTGAATCTAATCAAAAGGTCGGTCTCGAAACTGATTGAAGATGTATGGATCCCAGTGCTGAGTGTAAACTTGTCGTAATAATACGGGATCATCTTCTTCTTCCTTGTCTTCTAACATGAATTTTGTTCTGATAATCCATGGATATTTTTCCTGAACAAATATGGATTTGAATTCTTCTTCAGAATAAAGATTATGAAGAGAATTTAACTGTCTATGCCACTGAGGAAACATACAAGCGGTTTCTACTGCTTCAGAATTTATGTTGACAGGATTTATCCCAAACTTTGTCCACCATTCCATAAGCCAACTAGGTTCTTCCCAGTCTCTGAACATATGTGCAAAATGAATTTTTGTATAGAAAAACTCAAATCGGGCTTTCCACAGAAAGGCATTGAACCAAGTTGCTTTATACTGGTCATAATTTAACCCATGTAGCACATTGTTTGGGTTTTGTTCAGGCCAGTCAGATAGAGCACGCATTCTGTTAATCTGGAATGTATGGGACACAGGAGCTCTGCACCATGATCTGATGGCTGGTTCATACCATTGTGTTTCTGTTATCCCGAGTCTTGAAAGATCTCCCAAATCAATTAACTTTTCTCTTAACGTGATGATGATCGGTTGATGCATCTGGCCAAGAACATGTTGTGGAGGAATTGATACAGTATTTCTGGACAATCCTGGGAGTCCTAATTCAATTTCCTCTGTATGTCTCAGTTTCCATGTTGGTCTCCAATTTTCTTTAAATATTGGCCATGGAGTATTCTCATCATAATAATGAGCTTCTGCTTTCCCGCTATCTTTATTAAACATTTTAACAATAATCATACAATTTAGATTATTGTGCTGGGATCATTCGGCACGTGTGGCAGCTTGCAGGAGCCCTAGAAGGGCCAAAGTTTTGCCTTTTGGATGTTGATCTTGCCCAAAAAGGGCCAACGTCCCCCTCAAAGGGGCCTGACGTCTCCCTTTTAGCTCATAATTATGACATTTTAGCATTTAATGTGACAAATAATGTAACTATTGTTAGTCAGCCTTGTCGGCTGTTTTAATGACCTATTTTTGTAATTAAAGGTCATTTGAATGATATAAAAAGAGGATATTGAGCCTCATTTTGGATGGAACACAACTCACTCTCTTGTGAGAGGATCATTTTTAGTCTTTTGCTTTTGTATTTGGCTCTTGGAGTTGAGGCGCTACACTTGTGGAGAATCATTCTTGGCATATTTATGGTGTTTTCTATCATTGGAAGGTTTACAACTAGGGTTTGATAAGCTCTTCATTGATTTGTAAGTGTATTTTTCATGCAAAACTTCTTGATTGAATGGTTGTAGGTTAAATCTCTTACATTTATGGTTACATTGTTATTATTTTGCTTAATCATTGAAGCCCTAGGTAGCAAGCACACAAGTAGGTCCTTGCTTCATGTCCCCATGATAGAAGACTTATTTTAGCCATTGATTAAGGAGAATATAGCCTATCCGTTGCTACACTTATTCCCCTTTTTCTAAGTTAGTTTTGAAACATAAGTTGAAGAAGGAAGACGTCCTAGGCCTAATTGAGTTTACACCTAGGGTTTTGACCTTTAGGGTTTGAAAGGCCTTGTCTTTGCAACACTTTTCATCCCTAGATTCATATTTTGAAGCTAGCCATTTTTGCCAAGGATTTTTAAGGAAAGAGGGAGGAGCATGAGGCCTTGCTTAAGAAACACCGGAATGAGCTTCCTCCCCTTAGGGTTTTGACTTTGTGGCCCTGCCATTGTAGCACTAGAAAGCCTAACCCTCTTGTCCTTGAATTTAGATTATCTCGAGACTTTAGCCTTGCTCCTTGACTCCATAATACCCTAAGGCACTAGTCTAATTATCCAACGTTGAGTCTATTGTGTTAAAAAAACCTTTTCAAACCTCTTAAATTTGAAACCCTAACTAACCCTAGCATTTTAATAACCCTAATTTGATGATGACATCATGCCTATTTTGAACTCTTGTTTGATATAAAACGTTGTGGCTTTGTCATCTAGCAATAGACATTGAAGTGTTGATTATTTTCATTGGCTAATTTGCAAAACGTCCACCTCTTTGCCTATCAAACTAACCCTAGAACTAGGCTGACGTCACCTCTAGTATGGTGACGCAGCAAACTTTGTATGTGAGCATATGATGATATTTAATGCACTGTGATAATTCAAGGATTGATTTTATACATTGAATGCTATATCATTTCCAATGTTATTGAGAAGTAATATTATAAACCATTGTCATTTTTTGCAATCATTGACTTCGTCAATAATTACTGCTATATGTGCTCATTTATAATAAAGATAGTCATTAGTTTATGAAGTACTAACCATTGTTTGCACATTTTAGTTTATTGTTGCCTTGTCTCGCAAGGAGGTGCCTATTCTGTGGAATACCTTCATTTTGACTATCTTCTTGGCAGTAATCTGTGAAGGGAAAACCTACTTTGACCTTTTGAACCTTAATCCCTTGATCCTTTTCCTTTCAATACCCCAGATTACTAGGGACGTCTCCCTTGGGATCAGCCACCCTAAATAGAAAGAGCCCCCCATCGAGGTGACAGTGAGTGGGGAAGCTCCTATTACGCCAGTTTGACTCTTGCCTCCAAGCTACTTGACCTATACTGCAAACTGAGCGATAACAAGGCTCCAAAGGCCTTTTTAACATAAATAAAATTCAAAACCCTAACCTTGAAAGATGAAAATCCAAAAGGTTTGCGAGCCCCGATGGGGGTAGTTGATACGTCAACTTCCCAAGGGCATAACTTTTGCATACGATCTATGTTTGGGATGCTCGATACACTGTTGGAAAGGTCTAGCCAAGAAGAATGCATTCTAATTTGCCTAATCTAGTGCCTATGGCAATCACCTAGGCCCAAAATGCCCAAAAACCATCGTTGAAGGCCTCAAAACAACCTCGGAAGTTTGGGACCCGAAAAAATGTCGAAAAACAGCCAAGGTGGAAAATGTTTTTTCAATCCAGTGGAATGGTGGCCACCAATATCCACTTGGATCAATCCTCCCTTATTATGAAGAAATGGTATCCATTGCATTGAGTTCCCGGGGGAGAGGGGAAATCATTTGTTGAATCTGAACCTTGGTGAGTTGCTTGCCTTGCTAGAGAGGTTGTGTTGCTTGGCTTGTGGAAGGTTGTTGTGAACTTGGTGTTGGAGGGATTGAATCTGTTCAACCAACCTATTGTATCTTGACTTGACCGGGAAGTGTGTAGGCACCCTCATAGGTGAAGAAACAATATATTTTTTCTCTTCTACAATCTGCTTCTGCTAGATAGAAAGGTCTTGGTTGAGGCTGTAGTAGTTGCAATGTCCTTATGTTCACCTTTTGAACAGATTGTCAAGAAGTTGAATTTTGTAGTATGAGAGATTACCGTGCGCCACTATTTAGGTGGGATAGTAATCAGAACTACCTCTTGAATCTTGTAGAGTTGACCCCCCAGAGGAACAAATGACACTACGGGGTCGAGACTGATAAATAGCATGGTGCTTCCACTACTGGCTGACATAAATATCTCTTCCTTGGCGAAGCAACCCGATGTTGTATGGATGCAGGTGTGGTGTTGTCGACAATCCCAACTGTTTGACGACCTCTGTTGAGATGAGGTTCTTATAGCTTTTGCTATCAACAATAAAATGCAGCAGAGTCCCCTTCACCCACATTTGTGAATGAAATTGGCGCTCCCCCTCTTTAGGATCTGTTGGTTCTTCTAGTTTAATTTTTGCAGTCGTGACAGTAGCAGTGGGGTCTACGTCGATGATCTGTCTTCTACCAATATTTTCTTAATAAGATTCTAAATCAGGGTTCGGCTCCTTTTCTTTGATCTCGGCTACCAATGACTGTTTTGAGCGACATTCATCAATGTTGTTCCAAGGTATTTTTTGGAAATCGCACCATTGTCCAGTGTCCTTCGTCTTTCCATTACCCTTATTTTCCTATGGCTTGGACTGGTTTTCTAAACATTGGTTGTTAGGGTTGTCTTTACCCTACTTTGGTTGTTGCAGATTTTCAAACCCGAACTCCCGCTTGTTCTAGTGCTTAAATTTTTGCTCAATTTTAACAACATATCGATAAGCAGCACCCAGTGATGAGATGTCCAGAAAATCCATTTCAGTTTGGATGTATCTGTATAGAGGCCCATGATATTTCAGAACCAAATGTCGCTCGGAGTCTTTGATAACCTTCTTGGTGCACAAGGTATAGAAGGTATTGGTGAACTCTAACACTACTTGGCCCCTCTCTTGACGCAGTGTGGTCCATCTCATGTATTGGTCGCCATAGTTACCAACAAGGTAATATTGTTCCTTGACCACATCCACAAAAAAATCTCAAGTGGGCTCGGCCCCATATATTCCAGAATCCTCAGTGGAACTTTTATCCCAGTAAGTTTCCCACCAATGTTTGACATGGGGGAGAGCCTTAAGGAGTGCGAAGGTGATCTTTTCCCTGTTGAAAAAATTGTGAACAAAGAAATAACCTTCTAGCATATTTAACCATTTTTCTAGGGTTTTTGTATCTATCTGACCTTCAAATATGGGAATATAAAAATTAACTTGTACCTTGAAAAGAGAGGTGCTTTCAAAGTGGTCACTTGATGAAGATGTGCTTGATGTTATCGGCAGGTGTTGAAGGATGTTGAAAAAATTATCCATCATTTCATCCCTCTGTCACGTGAGAGCTTTCTCAAGCAACAAATTAATAGAATCTTCTGCTCCGTCGCTTTTCTTTTCTTCCACCATGGAGGGCTTCTTGGGTGTGAGAGAGTGATTTCCCTCAAGAGAGACAAGCTCAAGACCCAACTTTCTATACTTGGACCTCATCAAGGACATGAACTGAAAAAATGATCAAGAACAGCCCGGTCTGATGCCACTGATCCAGATTATTTTTGGCACGAAATGAAAGTGGAGATATAATAAATAAATGTACAGAGATATATCAGATATCTAGTAATATAACAAAGATATATCATAGATATAACCATAAACACAAAGATACAATAATACACAATTTCTATTAATGAACGAAATGTACAAAACTGTAGAAATATAGAGTGAAAGACTCGCTAGAATGGTGTCACCTTATCTCTAAGAAGAGATGTGATGGTTACTCACATTCACAAGAAGATGATTGTTACAATGAGGCTCAAAAGGCCTTTTTAACATAAATAAAATACAAAACCCTAACCTCAGAAGATGAAAAACCAAAAGGTTTGCAGACCCCAATGGGGGTAGTTGATATGTCAACTTCCCAGGGGCGTAACTTTTGCATACAATCTATGTTTGGAGCACTCGATACACTTTTGGAAAGGTCTAGCTGAGATGAACACATTTCAAATGGCCTGAGCTAGTACTTACTTTAGTCACCTGTGCCAAAAATTCCCAAAAAACGTCGTTTAGGGCCTCAAAATGGTCTCGGAAGTTTGGGACCCAAATAACTGTCGAAAAACTGCCAAGGTGGAAAATTGTTTTTCGAGCCAGTGGAATAGGTGGGTTGCCACCGATATCCACTTGGATCATGAGCTCTACCCCATCACTAATAGTCCATCACCCCAAGTCCTATGAAATGAATGCATACCTAACAAAAAGACTTAGCAAATAAAAATTCAAAAGAAAAAAAGGTTGAAGCAATAAATAAAAAGGAAAAGAGGGGTTTGGAAAGACATAGTGTCAAGGAAAGGGTACCACATTGCATAAGCACTCCCTCTACAAAGGCTCTCATGAGGATAACAATCATACATGGCCTTGCATGCCAATCACATCCACGCATGAAGTAAACTCCAAACCATACCACATACTATTACACATACTCCTTAATGGGCTCATTAGGACATACTTCTTATCTTAGGTATTGCCACACCTAATACGGGGTAATAATGATCCTCCCATACATAAACTCGGCAAATTGTATAACTTTGTAAGCTAGTGTGAATTTTGAAGAAGATACTTGATGAGATCTATCTAATGGCTTTTGCATTGACATGAATCACTTTATATGTTATGTTTGAATTGTGCACCTTGCTTCTAGTCTTCATGGTGCATTAGATTACATGAACCCCTCCTTAGATGATGGATTACAAATAGCCACATGTATGATTGAGCCTTGTTCCTTTTGAGGACATTGAGGGGCTACTTCCAAGCTTTATGGAGGACGTATCGCCTCTTTTGGAGGCCATTGCACACATTGAGGAGATTTTAGCACCTATTTGGAGGGTGGACAACATTAGTAGCAATTACCCTTTGACTCAATACCAAGAATTCCACTAGATTATTGATATTAGATGCAAAATGGCCATGGGATTTTTGAAAAGTGGTCATAATAGAAATTCATGCAAAAATTGACATAGTTATGGTACTTTTAAAATATTCCATGAGAAGATTATTGAGAATTTTTTACCACTCTATTGATAGGTCCATATGTCATGTCAATCAGGTAAGGGAAGATTCCTAATGGCAAGGTCCAATTAGGCTAACTCTCATTTGGGATGGTGAATTTCAACTAGTATAAGGGCCTGGTTGCCACTTAAAATTTTCAATTATAAATTGGAGAACAAATCATTCTCAAAAAATCTTGATCGACATTGAAATGAATTGTGTATAGCTAAATTAAATTATTATATTATAATCCTATCCTACTCTAACTTATCACGATCATGAGTGAATCTAAAAATATGAATACAACATGAGATGATGTTATTAATGACAGAATTAGTTCATTTCATTCAATAACATATTAAAACAATAATGTTATGAGTTAAGTCAAAAATAGTTGAAGACTAAATTGATAGCATTACCACTGCATCCATCCAGAAATTGAAAAGGTATAAGCATCTCAAATATATGCATATAAATAGTTCATGCAACAAATGTTCAAGAAACTTAAATCACAGACATATACACAGAGTAGTCCCATACACATTTGTTAACAATCATGATCTCAAAATGCCTTATGCTCTTCATTCCATTAGAGATAATAGTATCATCCAACATGTACAACAAGCAAAAGTCCCTCCTTCTTACATCAAGATCTCTTTTATATAATAAGACAACCTTTTCACTTCTCATGACTGTTCATTTCCTATTNAGTAGTCCCATACACATTTGTTAACAATCATGATCTCAAAATGCCTTATGCTCTTCATTCCATTAGAGATAATAGTATCATCCAACATGTACAACAAGCAAAAGTCCCTCCTTCTTACATCAATATCTCTTTTATATAATAAGACAACCTTTTCACTTCTCATGATTGTTCATTTCCTATTAATGAATTTTCATATTACAACCTTGTCTTATCTAAATTACTGTTGGAAATATTGTTGTCATTGATGTCAAAGACAGGGGGAGACTATAGATGTATAAGAATCCAGTATCCCAGAAAAATAAGGGGTTTTATGAGACTATATTAGTGTCTGCAAAAGAAAGATGTTGTATTTGGTTGTGACAGATCTACAAAGGTTGCATTTGCAAAGTCCTTCGTTAAGCATGATGAGGAAGTCATGGCACAAATAAAGAATGTATTTATCTGCCAAGCGAAAATATTATGGGTTCATTCATTTCTCTACTCGAGAGGAATCTCAGGCATGTGTTGAAGGTCTAAGCAACAAGGTCAATTTATCCCACATTCATAAGAAAATTTGTTTTAACTTTCTTTATAAGGCAAAGGATTAGTTACATAATTTGAAAGTGAACAGGAAAGTTACTGAACTATACGCAAAAAGTTAAGTTTTATTCATGAGGTTCAATGCCCTGGTCATCTGGTTAAATAGTAATTCCATGAAGAATTGTGAACTGGAGCATGCTTAATCCTGGAAATTGATCATCAAAGATCAACGATGAAGAGTGAAGAACCAGAACTTCAAGTATATCGGATATTGAGTATACCACATCATAGTTATTGTTTGAAAGTGCAGTGGACCAATACCATGATGGGATGATACCCTAGTGGATCAATACCATAGTGGATTGATACCCCAATGGGTTGTTAGGCTGGTGTCTCGGTGAAGAATTGTGAACCTGGTGCATGGTCAAATCTTGATCGTTGATCATTGATCATCAGGAAAGATCAATGGATGAGATACTTGGAGCATGGTAAAATCATAACCATTGATCATTGATCATCAAGAAATACCAACGGTTGAGATTGATTCAACCGGACCAGGTTAATCATTGAAAGTCATAGTGATAAGGTAGTCTAGTGACTCAGTGGTCTCGGTGATGAGTTGATATACATGGCATAAGTTGATTGATTCCAACCCTTATTAATGGATTTATGAAGCAAGGTTCCACAAGAAGGGTTCCATATTGCGACCTCGACAACTGGTTGAAACTTTGTCTATGATCGATACTCCAGTGATTCCAATGTCCAGTGAATGGGACCAATTGAACTTGCAGATCGAAGATCAATATTCAATCCTGGAATCATATAATGATTGTTGTGTATTAAGGTTTGTGTCATGTATGTTTCAAGATATCGGTGGCTTCGTGGCCCAGTTAAACCATTGGCTAGTAACCAAAGCACACGCAAGACCGAATTTTCAAGACGAAATTGAGGTGTAAAGTGTTGGGCCAACTTGACCCATAAAAATTCTCTACAATGAGGCCTATAAACGATGATGCCTAGATCCATTTTAGTGTGTGAGTGTGAAGTAAACTAGGGCTCTAAGGTTCTTGAGTGCTAGATAAGCAAAGAGAGTGAGATGTAATCTTCTAAGGGTGGTAGGGAGGTACGAGGTCAAACAAGGAAGACCTGAAGTCTTGTTGATTGTGAACAAGTGGAGATTTGTATGGTAATTACAACAAACACAGAGCAGTTGTTGAAACAACATACTT
>JASDQU010032586.1:7164-17486 GCA_032191745.1 Picea mariana | reverse complement strand
TTTAATTGTTGTTATAAAATAATATAATAAATGTTTTTTTTGTATGTAAGAGACCTGGCACATTGCATTCTTTCTTAAATGTTTACAGAGCAGTTATGAAGGACTTAAATGTTTACCTAATAGACTTCACATCCTTGAATGTTTACTTAGCAGGCCCGTTACCATACATTTTCTTCCATTTTTTTTTTATATGCAATGTTCTCTGCAGTCAATGTGCACAATAATGTTCTTCAACGACGTTGCTGGTTCACTGGTTCATGCTTTCTTCTTGCATATTCATTGATTTATTATTTTCATGTTGTTGTTGTTCTTGTTTTCTTGTTGGTCTTGTTGTAGTTTGCACGCTTGGGGTTCTACAACCGCGATTGGAACTTCCCTTCTGTCATTTTCCATTGACGGGAGGGTTTGGGTGCCGTGTTTATTTTCGCTTGATATTTGCAGTTTGGAGGTGGGAAATTTGACTATTGGGGATGCCTGAGTTGGAATCCTTTTGCAGAACATATTTGTGTGTGAGGAGAAAATATGGTTTCCTTTTGTGATGCGTCGTTGTTGCTGTGATGGAGGTATGTTTTGTGTTGAACATTGGCCTTTGGACGGTCCTGCCAGCCTTGAATTTTACCTGACAGGTCTCACAGCCTGAAATGTTTGGTTAACAAATGTGTTACAATAAATTTTCCTTCGAATTTTTTGATACAATATTGTGTGCAGTGAATTTGGCCAATATTGTTCTTCACCGACATTTCCTAGTCGGTTGGTTGGTGCTTGCTTCTTTGTTCGCTGGATGCTGCTTGTTGTTGCTTGATTCAACTTTGGAGGTTTTGGGTCCTACGGCTGTAGTTGGGCCTTTTGGTGCTTCTTAACTGGGCTGTTATTTGCTGCTTTCTCTTGTTTTCTTAAAATTTACGATGTTCGGGTAGTGCATCTGCAGTTGGATCTGTTGTTACGTTGTTTTGTAGTTGGCTCCCCAGAAAATACTATTAAGATAAAATATTATGAAAAAAATTGCAGTGGATGTAAATTGCATCTCCTCTGGCTTCAACCAGAGTTTGTCGGGGTCCAACTATATTTCATAGCTGACGATTTTTTTCCCATGGTTAATGTCTTCCTATGGCTTCATAGTTATGAGAGTAAGTGTTGTTGTGTGAACGATAAAGTTCTTCTCTCCCTTTATTTTTCCTCTTATAAAATTTCCTGTTTTTTCCCTTTGTTCTTTCGCTCTATTATGCATTTCTGGTTCTATACATTGCTACGTTTATGTGGTCATGGGTTCCTAGGGTGGCCAATTGAAAAATCATCATTTCCATCTATTTCTTCATATCACGAGTTCGGTTGGCCGTTGTTCGTTTTCATATTTATCCAAATTCTTTTAAACTTGCCCGTTTTTCCCTTTTGTTCTTACCCTCTATTATGTGTTTCTGGTTCTATACTTTGTCATGTTTCTGTGCTCATGGATTCCCAGTGTGGCGAACTGAAAAATCGTCATCTCCATTTATATCTTCACATCACGAGTCTGACCGACCACCGTTCATTTGCATACTCAGGCAATTTTATGAACGCGGGTTTGCGGATGGGTGCTATCGAACTATGGTAACTTGTGTTCGGGGTATATATCTTACACCCAGAACTTCCGTGCTCTACAATTTGACCCCAGACTCCTCGAACTCGCAACCCTGCCTCTACCTATGATGACTCTCTTTGTTCGACCTGTCTTTCCATACTTAGTCGAGTCTTCAAAGTTTCGCGAGTTCACGCGTTCCTGGGTTCAGAAAAGTTTAAAATCATTTTGTCACTCCCCTCCATCCCCGCCACCTTCTGGCCTTCCCAATGCACATTGATTATGATTTTAAAAGTGACAACCGACCAGACAGGTTCGAAAAGTTTGGCTTTAATAAGAGGAAATCTCGAGGACATCTCCCATTAAAATGCATAAACAAGCGAATATTATGGGATTTGATAATTTTTTTTTTTTGCATTTTGAATTTGCATAATTTTTGGTTTTTTAAAGGCATCATCATAGTAACAATGCAATATTGTATTCCCACGCTTCCATCCACGAACGTGTCATCCAAAGAGGTCTTGATGTCATGTCCCTCTTTAATACTGTGCATATGTTACAGGTTGTCATATTTGAGAATCTACTTGGATATGGGAATGTTAATACATGCTATTAGTCACTATTCAACACACATATTTGAAAATATTGGCATTAATAAGAGAAAATATCGAGGGCATCTTCCATTAAGACGAATTAAACCAAAATCTATGGAAGATTATGCTGTCATCCTCCAGCATTGATTTTAAATACTTATTCCCATTTCTCTCTATAATCAAAGAGTTGGGATTTAGGGTGCCTTCATTGTAATGTTCCTGGTCATGGACATGTAAGACAACTTAGAGATGCCATTGAGGCCCAATTCAAAGATGAGAGAATGGTTTTATGTGACGTGAGCTTTGAGACAAAAAAAAACTCTGTTAGCCAACAAAAACTCAGACAGGAAAAAAAAAAAAAAAGTATCTTCTGATTGGTGTTCTCCCTGTATTCGATGCTTTGGTTGGTTGAAAGGCCTGCATGGAGATTTGTTTGTTGATATTATTTGTTTTCTTGCTGGGAGTTGGAAGGGATTTTCATGTTACCTGCAAAATTCTCCTTCGTTGAAGTATATATCATTTTCCAACAACAAAAATTTGGCAAGGGTATCAAATTCTGTAGAGCACACAAGAATTTGTCTTCCGTTAGAGGAGTCGCACTTACCGTGGCTTGAAAAATGGTTTGTAATATTCAGAAATGACATGAAATATTACTCCATTCGTGAATATACTCAGAAGGAAATTATAGATTTGAATTGTCGCGAGTAAGAGAAACTGTATGGGTGGTTAAAACAACATACTAAAATTACAAAAGTTTATATCTCAAAGTTTGTTGAGCTACTTCTGGGTGTGGTAACAGACTTGAAAAAAAGCCATATTCTTTGTCAAAGTTTGTTCACTGTCCTCTATATGTAGTTACGAATTCCACATACAATCAACTTTCTATCGCTACTGCACATTTTTTGTTTTACTACTCCTATGCATATGATTGCATATGGGTCGATGGGCTTGCCCCTATTTACATGAATATTCCTCTCATGCTTGAAGGTGGGTATATAACCAGGGAACGAAGCTCTCAAAACTTTCTAATATGTGCATCGACATGTAACTGGAAAAATTTAATGGGAAGGAATTTTGGATTATGGACTTTGCAACACTTTCTGAGGATTACTTTATAGTACCACCTTCTGCAAGGAGTTTCGTGTGTTCAAGTAATGATTTGATTTTTGAAAATCACCTTTTACTACCACCTTCATGTAATCATTTTATTTCATTCTTTAGAAGAGACCTTAATGTAGTGATGTGTTTCCATATCTATTTCCACCTGATTTCAATCTTCCTGCTATTTCCCTTGATTTGGATAAGGAAAATGCATTTCTTCTGTTGCAGTTGATGAGATATTTGAAAAAACAAATGTTCAAACCATACAATTTCTTATTTTTTAAAATATAGAACAATGTATTCTTTGAACAGACAGTTGTTTGAAAAGTTTTAGGCATTGTTTGGGATTCACGTCCTTCAAGGATGTTAATTAACCACAAAATTAATATTGCTTGTGCCAATGCAATTGAGCCGTCGTCCACTATGGAAATTTCATTAACACTGCAATGTCAGATAATAGATGTCTGGCATGTACTTAATGTCAAGGTCATTATCAGATAGGACACCCAACGTCCAAAGATTTATGGACTCAAAGCAACATTGTAGATTTTGTAAGAAAGCAACACTAAAGTCAATGTTCTTTGTAGGTCTGACAATCCTGTAGTTTAAGTGCTTTGACAATGACAAACCTGTTTTTTCACCACATTGTCACACTGCAGTCAGTAGCACTATTCCCGTTGCCACTGCCAATGTCAATGTGTGAAGCTGAAGCTATCTGGAGCCTAGGGTCACCGCCTATGTGGATGCCTAAAGGTGAAACTACCTGGAACCTGGGATCACGACTTCTTACACTTGACATTAGTATTAGTAGTGATCGAAAGTTGATTGTATGTCAATTTTGTTACTGCATCCAGAGGTCGCTCAACAATCTTTGACATAGAAACTGGTTGTTTGTCAATTCTGTTACAAATTTGGCATGAAACGTTATGTAATTTTAGAATGTTGATTCAAACGCACATATGGTTTCTCAGGTTCGTTGGTATTCAATTTTATAATTTCCTTCTGAGTGTATTTGAGCATGGAGTAATATTTGGCGTCACTTCTGAACATTCCATACCTTTTTGTGGGCCGCCATGTCTTCCACCCCTACGACGAAAGATATATTCTGATGTGATCTGCAACATTTGATACACTTGCCAGATCTGTGGTGCTGGAAGAAGCTATGTACTTCAATATAAGAACATTTTGTAGCTGGATTGGATGTCCCTTCCAATTTACCGTAATAAAACAAAGAAGTTCAACATACAAATCTTTAGGCAGGCTTTTCAACCAAACATATGATCGAATATCGGGAGAATAACAGTCACAACATACTTGGATTTTGTTTTTGTCTCAGCTTTTATTTCCTAACATGATTTATTTCCCCCAAAGTTGACGTCACATAAAACGACTTCCTTGACTTTGAATTGGGCTTGAATCACATTTATAAGTTGTCTCAGATGTCAATGATAAGGAACATTAAAAGGAAGGAATATTAAACCCCAAGTTTCCGATGACAGAGGGAAATTAACACTTAACAAAGTATGGAATGTTGAATAACCATCCAATGCAGGCAGGCCATATCTAGAAGATACAAGCTATTCAAAATGTTGGGATAGATCTAGTTGGAAGCACCAATGAAGTCCAAGACCCAACATTGATAGTCAACTCCTTGTTTTTTACGAATCAAGCATTTGATGGTCAAGAAGATTGTCCACAAGCTTCATTATTGTACATATTTGTTTTTGGTCAGTGGCAGGCCAGATCACAGTCATTGTGGCAAATAATGTCAGCTATATTTTGTAACCCATCTTATTTGAATATAGAATATTTGCGGTTTTTTTATGGTGTTTTCCTATCTCTGGTATTGCTTTTCATTTTATTTTGTACCTTTTTTTTGTCTGTCGTTAAACATGGACAACAAGATTTTCTTTCTGCTGCCCAACACTTCGATTTAAATATAGGCTACTCTGTTCATTCCTTACATTTTACATGGAAGAATAATTTGTCATAGGCCATACTTATGTGGCGGACACCCTATACTTAAAGAAATAAATGGGAGGACTCGTCCTGCTTTCATTCTTCGGGTCCCATAAATAGAATGAATTAATGACTATTACAACAAGGCAACTCAAGTGTTGACGTCATGTTCCTGTTCAATATCTTGCATATATTGCAACTTCTTCTATTTGATAATATCTGTGCATATACAAAAAATGTTGCGTCATATACATACATACATACATACATTGCTTTATTTTATTTTTTCTTATGTACGTACATACATACATACATACATACATACATACATACATACATACATACGTACATTGCGTCATATCCGTGCATATACAAAAAATGTTGCGTCATTATTTTATTTTTTCTTTCTATTGCTTATTGTTTTCAACGAAATTTGCGAACCGAACAACATCCTGCAGATTGGAAGATGATTTTCATTTGAACTAGAAATAATCTATTAATATATACTAATATGAATACTATTGGAATAAATATAAAAACTTTCTGTTGGCCAAAACTTAGCCAATTATCTGGCCACCGGATCCTGGGTTTGCGGTATCCAACACTTATGTCCCATGTTTCATCATATACATCTTGCAGCCAAAGAAGTTCCGTGATTTTCAATTTATGCTTTTACTAGTGAGAACTCACTAGGTGTTCGAAAATATTGGCATTAATAAAGGAACAATAGATTTTCTTCTGTGAGATACTTAGCCCTTTTCCCCTTTTCTACTTCCCATCTATTATCACTTTCTGGTTATATACTTAGTCGCCTTTCTATGATCGTGGGTTCTAGGGTTGTCAGGTTGACATATCTTCATCTCCATCTATATCCTCACATGATGAATCCAATCGACCTTTGTTCCTTTCCATACTTAGCCAATTTTATGGCCGCGGTTGCCGGGTTGGCGCTTTCGAACTTGGCTGCTTCTTGTTCTATTATATACATCTTGCACTCAAAACTTCCATGATTCCAATGAAATTTGTGAACCGAACAACATCCTGCAAATTGGGAAATGATTTACATTTGAACCAGAAATAATCTATTAATATATATTAATATGAATATTATTGGAATAAATATAAAAACTTTCTCTTGGCCAATACTTAGCGAATTATCTAGTCACCAGGTCCCGGGTTTGCGATATCCAACACTTATGTCCCCAATTCCATCATATACATCTTGCAGCCAAATAAACTTCGTGATCTGCAATTTATTCTTTTACTAGTGAGAACTCACTAGGGGTTCGAAAATATTGGCATTAATAAACGAACAATAGATTTTCTACTGTGAGATACTTATCCCTTTTCCACTTTTCTTCTTCTTGTCCATTATCTCTTTATGTTTATATACTTAGTCTCTTTTCTATGATCGTGGGTTCTAGGGTTGGCGGGCTAACATATCTTCATCTCCATCTATATCCTCACATGATGAATCCGACCGACCGTTGTTCCTTTCCATACTTAGCCAATTTTATGGCCGCGGTTGTCGAGTTGGAGCTTACAAACTCGAATGATTCTTGTTCCGTGATGTCCATATATATCCTCACATGAAAAATCCAACCGACCGTTGTTCCTTTCCATACTTAGCCAATTTCATGGCCACGGTTGCTGGGTTAGCGCTTTCAAACTATGCTACTTCTTGTTCCGTTATATACATATTGCACTAAAAAATTCCGTGATTCCAACTAAATTTGTGAACCGAACAACATCCTGTAAATTGGGAGATGATTTAAATTTGAACCAGAAATAATCTATTAATATATATTAATATGAATACTATTGGAATAAATATAAAAACTTTCTCTTGGCCAATACTTATCCAATTATCTGGCCACCAGGTCTCGGGTTTGGAGTATCCAAAACTTATGTCCCATGTTCCCTCATATACATCTTGCAGCCAAAGAAATTCCATGATCTGCAATTTATGATTTTACTAGTGAGAACTCACCAGGGGTTCGAAAAGATTGGCATTAATAAACAAACAACATATTTTCTACTATGAGATACTTATCCCTTTTCCCCTTTTCTTCTTCCCGTCCATTATCCATTTCTGGTTATACACTTAGTCTCCTTTCTATGATCGCGGGTTCCAGGGTTGGCGGGCTGACATATATTCATCTCCATCTATATCCTCGCATGAAGAATCCGATCGACCGCTGTTCCTTTCCATACTTATCCAATTTTATGGCCATGGTTGCTGGGTTGGTGCTTATGAACTTAGCTGCTTCTTGTTCCGTAATATACATCTTGCACTCAAAACTTCCATGATCTACAATTCCACCGCAGACTCCTCGAAATCTCAAGATTCACTCTATGAGGGTTCAAAAATGTCGAGACAAATGATATACCATATACCATTATATAAATCATATAGATGCATCCTTCCCAATATACATTAACTATTCTCTTACTAGTAAAAACTGAACACACTGGTACGAAAGAATTGGCACCCAGACCTCCGCCATATAAAAATTGACTACCAGAATCTGACATCGTCCCCTCTTCCGTGTTACACGTTATGCATTCAAATGTTTCGAGCGATACAATTTGACCGTTAGGGCCTCACGTCTTCTGGGGAGACCTCCTCACCCTATTTTGGATCCTTGCATTGGCGGGTTCACGAAATCTCCAATTCCTAGTCATTGTTTCCTATTATGCCCATCCTCATACTTATTTCAAAATATGCAACACCAAATGTTTAATACTAAAATTCCATAATGCAACAACCGTAAAGATCATCATTAAGAAGAAAAATTATTGAGGACTAACCATCCCTACAAAACTTGTCCAAAAACATGCAAATAAGATCTTTCCAAGTAATGGAAAAGCTATTACAAATTTCAATATATTAGCGAAAACAAGTTTGGGCCAATGTTTCCCTATTCCATACTTGGACACTTTTTCGATTGCGGGTTCTTCGATTGACGACCTCAAAAATGTGTTTTGAATATTCCACAAGTTGCAAACAATTCCCAGAGTTCCGCGATATACAATTTGTCCGCTGGAATGCCCCGTCACAAGCCCAACCGTCCGCCATTTTTTTTTCTTTCTATTGCTTATGGATTTCAATGAAATTTGTGAACCGAACAAGATCCTTCAAATTGGTATATGATTTACATTTGGACCAGAAATAATCTATTCATATATATTAATATGAATACTATTGGAATAAATATAAACACTTTCTAAATTTTCTCTCTTTTCTCCCCCTCTATTATCCCTTTGTGGTTCTATATTTAGTTGCATCTATATGATCACGACCTCCTGGATTCATAGATTGGCAGCTCTTTATCTATATCTTCAGACCATGATCCCATATTGACCATGGTCCCTTTCAATACTTAGCCAATTATTTGACCATCGAGTCCTGGGTTTGCGGTATCCAACACTTATGTCCCATGTTCCGTGATGTACATCTTGCACCCAAAGAACTTCCATGATCTGCAATTTATGTTTTTACTAGTGAGAACTCACCAGGGGTTCGAAAAGATTGGCATTAATAAACAAACAGTAGATGTTCTTCTGTGAGATACTTAGACCTTTTTCCCTTTTCCTCTTCTTGTGTATTATTACTTTTTGGTTATATACTTACGCCTTTCTATGATCGCGGGTTCCAATGTTGGCGGGTTGACATATCTTCATATCCATCTATATCCTCACATGATGAATCCAACCGACCACTGTTCCTTTCCATACTTAGCCAATTTTATGGTCGCGGTTGCCGGGTTGGCGCTTTCAAACTCTGCGTCTTGTTCCATGATATACATTTTTCACTCAAAACTTCCATGATATACAATTCCACCGTAGACTCCTTAGCCCTTTTTCCCTTTTCTTCTTCCCGTGTATTATCGCTTTCTGGTTATATACTTAGTCGCCTTTCTATGATCGCGGGTTCCAGTGTTGGCGGGATGACATATCTTCATCTCCATCTATATCCTCATATGAAGAATCCAACCAACCATTGTTCCTTTACATACTTAGCCAATTTTATGGCCACGGTTGTCGGGTTGGCGCTTTCGAACTCTGTTGCTTCTTGTTCCATGATATACATATTGCACTCAAAACTTTCATGATCTACAATTCTACTACAGAATCCTCGAACTCGCAAGCTTCACTCTACCACGGTTCACAAATGTTTCAAAGTATATGTCGCTGCCTTCCATCCCCACTAACTTCTCGTCCTTCCCAATATACATCAATTATGCTCTTACTAGTGACATCTGAACACACTAGTACGAAACAATTGGCACTCGATCCGCTGCCATATACAAATTGACTACCAAATTCTGACATCGTCCCCTCTTCCATGTTATAGATTATGCATTCAAATGTTCTGAGTGATACAATTTGACCGTCGGGGCCTCACATCTTCTGGGGAGACCTTGTCACCCTATTTTGGATCCTTGTGTTAGCGAGTTCACAAAATCTCCAATTCCTAGTCATTGTTTCCTGTTCCGTCCATCCTCGTAATTCTTTCCAAATATGAAACACCAAAGGTTTAATACTGAAATTACATCATGAAACAACCGTAAGGATCGTCATTAATAATCAAAAGTCTCAAGGACTAACGATCCCTATAGAACTTGTCCAGAAACATGCAAAGAAGATCTTGCCAGGTAATGGCAAAGCTATTACAAATTTCAATATATTAGCAAAAACAAGTCCTGACCAACATTTCCTTATTCCATACTTGGACACTTTTTCAATTGCGGGTTCCCAGATTGATGACCTCAAAATTGTGTTTGGAATATTCCACAACTTGCAAACAATGCCTGGAGTTCCACAATATATAATTTGTCCGCTGGAATGCCCCGTCACGAGCCCAACCATCTGTCGTTCCTTTCAATACTTAGCCCCAAGTTGGCTATATCTCCATGACATTGTACATTTACTATGTATTGAGTCCTCCCTTCTGTTTCCCTGTTCATATTTAGACACTTTTTCGATTGTGCGTTCCCGGACTGGTGGGCTCAGGATTGTGTTTCCAATGTTCCATGACTAGCAAACAATACCCGGAGTTCCGTGATATACAATTTTTCCACAGGAATGTATCATCATGCCCTCTTCCATGT
>JASDQU010032582.1:4881-19101 GCA_032191745.1 Picea mariana | reverse complement strand
ATTTGGAGTGATGCTAGCTATTGGAGGATCTTGGAAGAACAATTATTTACTCTTGTAATAGGGATAATACTTGTGAGAGGCATGTGCTAGGCTTCCTTGGCTTGTGTGATGGAAGTGAAACGTGTGAGATGCAAATGTGGATCTAAGGGCTGGACATGATGCTAGCTTGATGTTGAACTCTTGGAGAGACTAGTATAGTTTGGTGGATTGCCTTGCTATTCCTTGTTGTTTCTGGTTAGGGTTTGCAATAATTTTCGATGCCTTAGCTATGGTTTGGGAAGCTTTGGATAAGTCCTTGTATGGGATAAAGCTGGATTTGATGGACCAGCTTTGTCAAAGTTGAGGTATTGTATTTTATTGTCATATTCCGATAATGAGTTGTACCGTTGCTATCCTAAATTCTCTTATTGCAGACCTGATTTTCAGATCTGGTTTTGAGCAAGTTTCATGGTTGTTTGATATGCTGATTTATTGGGACAGCAAGGCTACAATGTTGAGTGATTTGGCATGCCTTAGATGAAATGCTAGATCTGAAATGTGCTGTTATATCTCGACTTTTAATGAATGTAATTTTCAGATCTTCATACTTGATAGATATTTGTATACTACTGGTGGATATTTGTGGATATTTCAGTTTAGCCCCAAGGTTAAAAGTTCCATGTAATAAATGCGACCTCATTGAAGTGAGGTGGAAATTTCAGATTGGTGATATTTTTAGAATTTATATATTGTATCGGAGCTTGTTATGCTGAAATTGCTTTCTTTTGAAAGAGGAAGGTGGATATTTTAGCAAGTATGAAACTCTAGCTCCATGAGTTGAAGCCAATCCATGCTTGGGAGAAGCACTTATACCCTTAAAGAATTTGTTGGGTTGATGCCCTAGTTACTCTAATAATTGGAGTTGCGATTTCACTATGGATAGGTGACTGATCTACTTGATTTTTTGGCTCATTTGTTATTTGAAGTGTGATTCAGGATTTGTCGGGATGACTACTCTTGGACTTAGAGAATGTGATATGTTAGAAGGTGCTTCCAATTTTACACCTTGGAAGTTTAGATTGTAGATCTTGTTGAAGGAGGTTGAGCTTTGGGTGTTTGTTGAGAACAAGGTTATTGTTTCTACTGATCTTGCTTCGTTGGTCAATTGCAAGAAGAAATAGGCCAAAGCAAAGTGAATCATTCTTGATTTCGTGAAGGACTATTTGATCGTTCACATTGCAAAGAAGAAGATGGCTAAGGAGATGTATGATTTTTTGATGGTTTTGTACCAAAGTGTGAAGGTTTCTTGCAAGATGGACTTGAGAAATAAGCTCTTTTCCATCTGCATGAGTGACATAGATTTTGTGGCTAGTTACTTCATGAAGACCATGGAGTTGAGAGATTATTTCGTTGCCATAGGGGTGAAGGTTAAAGATGAGGAGATGGTGTCCATTGCTTTGAATGGGTTTTTTCCATCTTGGAAATCCTTTGTCTAGGGTATTTGTGTTTGTGAGAATATTCCCTCATTTGGAAAGTTTTGGGATGACTTTGTGTAGGAAGATACAAGGTTAGAATCTAGTTCAACCAAGGAAGGTGAAACATAATACATTGGCTTCATTGAGAGGATGAGGAAGAGAGGCAAGAAAGGACTTCTTGAGAAGAGTAAGGAACAAGAGTGATTTTCTTGTAACATGGTAAGAAGGATTTCAGTCATGTGACTCGTTTTGGGTGCCACGAGGGAGTGTCTAGAGAAGAAGAAAGGGAAGGACAAGTAGTGGCAGGAGAAATTGGCAATGAGTGTAGAGACTATAGTTGGAGTGGAGGAGTTAGCATCCAAACTTGAGATTGCCTTCTCTATGGTTTCTTGTCTTTCAATCAAAACCGTTTTTGGTGTTGGGTGGTATGTGGACAATGGTGCATTGGGACATATGACTCATGATAGGAAGATCTCTGACATGATTCAAGAGCAAAAGGGAAGAATGTGGGTGGAATTGGTGATGATGCCACTTTTCTTGTGAAGGATTGGGTTCGATCTCTTTTCAAATGGCTTCAAGTGATGTTCTTAAGTTGAATGATGTTATGTTTGTTCTTGGTTTGTCAAAGAAGCTTCCTTTAGTTTTTTGCATGACATATCTACATTGTGTGGTCGTGTTTGATGCTTAGAAGCTCATCTTAGAGATCAAACCCATATTATGGCCAAAGGAGTTCAAGTATGTGGTCTTTATAGACCGCAAGCATATCTAGATTTGGGCGAAGAGAGTTGAGGGAAAGATGCCACCTTACCCTCTAGTTCAGCTTGCTGGAAGTTAAGATGGCTTACTCAATTTACAAGATGCATCAGAGCATGTAGGAGTGCCTAAGACTTTAGTTAGGGCAATATTTCTCCTAAGAGATTTGCTAACCATGTTGCATTGACTTCTTCCATTAGTGAGTCTTCTAGTTTTGTAGAATAAGCGTGGAGTGATGCTATGATGGAGGAGAGTGATGTTTGGGAGACAGTTTTAGCACCTTTGGTGGGATCAATGATTGATTCTAATTCTGCAACAAACTTGAATTTACAGGTTGTAGGTACAATTGAGGTTTAGAGGGAGAAGACTGGTGTTGGAGTAAACACTTTCATCGCAAAGAGGGTGTTAGCTTTCAGTTGTTACACAAGTGCTTAATGTGATGTGGAGGGTTTGTGGTCCCTTAGCCCCTTTGTTGTATTTTGGTTGACTTACATTTGATGAGCTCAATGGGTGTATGCTTACCTTAGGATTAATGCTAGGGAGATGCACTTCATGATGTGGTAGTTGGCACACATGTGGTGGTTTGGCATCTTTTATAATGGTGCACTTGTTAAGGAGGATGGGCGCTTGGGACATGTAGAGTGACCACCTTGGAAGAGGGCATTATGCACTTTGTAACAACCCAAATTGGTGTCATAAGCAATTGTACTTGAAATTTTCTGATCAACATCAAGTATTCACAACTATGAGTTTAACAAGAACCCTATATAAGAGCCAAACCACTAATTCATAAAGAGTAAAACACATAGTTAAGCTAAATAAGCAAGATAGATCTTGAAACACACTGATATTGAAATATAAAATACATGTACCCTTTAGCTAGTTGTAATCAGAGTGTTAAGTTGCCAATGCTCTAGATCCCTCAAATCGATCCTTTAATCAGCATGGGTGGGGGAGGAAATTGCATCTGAGGGTCGATTTTCCACCCAACCAATGCAACCACCTTCCTAGGTGTTTCCCCCCGAGTAGGGTTCAAGCTCAATGAGGTAAGGAAATTACAAAGTCAACTCTTAAGAATTCAACCCAATGCACTCAAGAATAAATCAAACATGCTTACAAAAATTCAGCCTAGATGTGGCGGAGAGGCTCTTGGACTTGCAACACCTCCAAATCCTGTGGATTATAGGATGCAACTTTCGTTCGTATAGGCATGAAACTTTCGTCCGTACATGGTCTAGTTAATAACATCCACTTAGTAGTTAATGCACATCAAGAGATTTTTCACCCTTGCCATCTTAGGTACACATATACATCACATAAGATAAAGAGTCGATTGCAAACAACCGAAGCCAAAATCTCACATTGTAACCACGATATACTAGGGGGTGTTGCAATCCCCCCCCCACAATAGGACTACGATCTCAGAGCCAATTCAATATTAAAGAAATAATCTTTTCAATTCCAGATTTCCAATGCATGCATCATTTTGTTCAATTGCATCATTATATTATCAACATCCACATTATTATAGTATCATCAAACAATATTGTCAGATTGTTATTCTCATCATTAATCAAAATAACCAATATCCTTAGTGTTGCAAGCATCATGAAATCATCAATGCTTTGTCAAGGTCATCATCAATGTCACTTAATTATTATTGACACCTTGTCATTGTGAATATCATTAATCCAAGGATTTGATCATTGTTATTACTATTGAGATCATCATCAAATCAAAGGTCATTAAATCATTAAAGATTTTTCTTCTTCATCGTCTCAATATTCTTAGACATCATTACTCAAGGATCAACATTATTGATGCCATAATTCAAATGCCAAATCGATGTGTTAGTACCACTGAATCTTCACCAATCAAGAAAAATATCATTATTGAATCAAATCGTCGATCCACTATTCTCATCAAGAGTGTCGACAACATCAAATCATCATGAACATTAATAACATCAAATTACAATCATCAAATCACTAATATTTTCATCATCAATATCATTGACATCTTCTAATTATTAATATCATCAAGGTTTTAAATAAGCAATATCGTCGAGAGTGCCATTATCATCAATTCCTTTAAGAGGATCAATAGCATTAATATCATCATGAACATATGGCTAGGAGGGTAAAGATCAAATGACATCCTCATCAATATCAACATTGAGTAAATCATCTAGTACAATTATCATCACCCTCGAACCAAACCACTTACGCCATTAACATCGCCAATCCATCATTGACTCATACCATCAAAATCATGGATACCACCAACTTCGTTAATGTCATCCAATGAAATCCTCCTCAACCATGAATATCAAAATCATCAATATCTCTAAGCATCACTATCTAAGCTAACTTTACCATTGGCATATATAAATTGGGAAGATAAAAAGATTCCACAATTCTATTTACTCAATGATCTAAATCCATGAGCACATCACGTGGCTCAAATTCCCAATTATAGGATCTCTTTAAAACATGGCTAGCCTACTTATCATTGCAATACTATGTGACTATGCTAAAAAACACCCATCTAGCTGATTCTACACTATAATGTTACATTGAAGTATAAAAGAACATCATAAATTTAGTCCTAATCCACTCTATGAACATTACATTAAAATGCCAAAAAATATATAATCAACATGCATATAATAATATTTATAATGATAATAACTTAAATTTCATTAAGTTCTTACAAAGACAATAACGATAACACGAGAAGTCTAAACAAAAAAACAATGCACCCAAAGAAAAAAGCTTTACATGACTATTGATGCTTCTAAAACTTACATGAGTTAATCTACCTATTCAATTTACTATGTCATGGAAACCATATGTAATCCAATTATATTGATCTTACCGAGGAAGGAAAGCACGTCACAATTCGTTCGGTCCAAATTTTATTTGAATTACTCCAACATAGCACTAACCCTTTTCTAATGTCATTAGTATACACATTACATATCTCCATATAGATATCCTTGCTATATATATATATATATATACAGATCTCACACATAAACACATCCTATGACAATATCGAAGACTTATAGCTATTCTTATAATAACAAGTATACTACATATAATTATTGTGTAATCATTATAATGATAATATATATCATATATATACAATAATTGTAACACACAATGATATACATTATAAGATGATTATAACTATTACATGATAATCATATCCCAACATATAGTTATCTCTAACAACATAATTATAATGATGATGATTAACGTCCACTAAGACTGACTTGGTCTATCAAACCTTAAGAGGGCAGGGGATTACTTGCAATTCTTTAGAATTTTGTTTCTGTGCTTGAAAAACATTAAGAGAAGCTTTCTAAGATCACCATAGTTTTGTTGAGTTAAAAGGTTAGGGAGGTTTGTAGTGTGGCAAATATTTTGAAATTGAGATATAATCTGGGTATAGGCTGGAGTCTGGACAATCTAAGAGAAAGTGATTTTCATCTTCAAACTTCTTAGTGTCACAAAGGTGACACACTCTTTCGTCCCAGGGTGTTTTAGGGATTGACCAATGCCCAATTTTGTTGAATTTTTCTAATTTCAGATCTGATAATTATTGCCTTATGATTTAAGTGCTACTGTTATCATAGAATAATTACACATTGAAAATCTGAACAAGACTTAGCGAACTTGATGAGAGGTTGTTGTAAGTAAATATTGTATGAGTTGATATATTACAATTGAGGTTCCCGATATTTATACTTGGGCAGAGTGCCCTTTCATTAATGGACATGTCTTTTTCATCATTGTCTTTTCATTAATTAATTAATTATTAATTATTGATTATTTATGTATTATATTTATGTTGATGATTATTTCCTCACATGCATGTCTAATTAATATAGATCACTCCACCTTGGAGCAGGCATTGCAAGAACACCTCGAGTCTATCCACTCCTCGTTAAGAGAAAGAGTACGCCTGGGCCATTCACCACTAACAAAGCTTCGTGAGTGAATGAGTCATTTCCCTTGGTCAAATCAACATGACCAATCTGGGAGAATGTCTGCCTGATGCTGCTAACTAGAAACATCAACACTCCCTCTCAGTGAGGGAGACATTCTGCATCACGCCAAGCTTGTCTCTGAAGTATACAAACTTTGTCTTAGATAGAAGCTTGGTGAGAATGTCCGCAATTTCCTCATCTTGGGATATGTACTGGAACTTTACTGCTCCCTTCTGTACCATGTCTCGGATGAAGTGATATTTGATCTCAATGTGCTTCGACTTGTCATGAAATATTGGATTTTCCGAAAGCTTGACAAGCTTTGATTATCACCGTGCATTAAGGTCGTCTCTAGCTCTTGATCAAATAGTCTTGCAAATTTTTTTCGAAGCCATACTGCTTCGCGACTTGTGACACTGGCTTCTATATACTCCGCTTCTGCTGTACTGAGTGCTGCAAAAGTTTGCTTTCTGCTAAACCAGTATATCATAGCTGATCCTAAGCTAAAGTAGCACCCCGAGGTGCTCTTTCTGTCCACCGCACTCCCTGCCCAGTCAAAATCAATATATCCCTGCAACCTCACTTCACCACCCGAGTCATATCTCAGACCATATCCAACTGTACCATGCAGGTACCTCAACACATTCTTTGCTGCAACCCAATGGAAGTGCCTTGATTCAACCATGAATTGGCTTAGGGTGTTCACTGCAAAGCAAATATTTGGCTTGGTGTTAACTCGGTACATCAAGGATCCAATCAACTACCTGTACATAGTGGGATCCACCAGATCTAAATCTGAAGCGGAATCACTCAGCTTGTTCAGATTTGTCATCATAGGTGTAGCCATGGACTTGCAGTCCATCATACTGAATCTGCTCAAGATCTCAACTGTGTACTTCCCTTGTCCAAGGAAGATCTTACCTGGTTTCTGCCACACCTCCAATTCCAAGAAATAATGCATCAAGCCAAGATCCTCCATCTCGAACTCAGAGGCCAGCTCCCTCTTGCATTGATCGATGAGTCGGTCTGCTCCCCTAAGGAACAAGTCATCAACATATAACACCAAGATCAAAGGATCACCATCAACAACCTTGTAGTAAAGGTTGGGATCTGCTTCACTCTTGGTTAAGCCCAAGATCATCAAGTGTTCATCAATCTTGGAGTACCATGCTCTGGGTGCCTGCTTGAGTCCGTACAAGGCCTTCTTCAGTCTGCAAACATGAGACTCCCTCCCATGTACCTCAAATCCCTGAGGTTGTTTTATGTACACTTCCTCCTCAATCACACTGTTGAAGAATGCAGTGTTTACATCCATCTGGTGTGATCTCCAATCCATGACTGTTGCAATAGCAATAATGGTCCTGATGGAAGTGTACTTGGTGACTGGAGCAAACGTCTCCTCATAGTTCACTCCTTCTTTTTGGGAGAACCCTCTTGCCACGAACCTCGTTTTGTACTTTTCGATGTTGTCGTCTGTTGCATGCTTGATCTTGTATATCCACTTGGAAGTCACCACTGACTTCCTCTCAGGTCTCGACACAATCTCCCACACATCATTCTTCACGATGGAATGATATTCCTCCATCATGGAATCTCTCCAAACTTGTTGGCATGTTGCCTCCTCATAACTGGAAGGTTTGGAATCAATGATGTGACTCATCAATGCCATATAACTCGAGAATTTCCGAGGTTGTCTACTTTTCCTGAAAGTACCACGGGGAGCTACATGTCGCTCTGCATCCTGCAATGTATCATGAAGCCAGACTGGTATCTTCCTGGTCTTTGGAACAACGACTCTAGGCGTGTCCACTGGTTTAGCTGGCTCCGTTGACTTCTCCTAATAGTTTGAAGGATGATCAACGGGAACAGAGGGACCTGAACCCACATCCTTCGGAGTCTCCTGCTCCTCACTATCGATCTCCATGTGAGACTCTTTGGACCTCCTGAAGGCTATGTCTTCGTCAAAGGTGACATCTCGACTGATCTCTATCTGGCGTTGTCCTGGAATGTAGATTCTATAAGCCTTTGATGTCTCGTTGTATCCAACAAACGTCCCCTTCTTCCTAGAAGGCTCCAACTTCGTCCTTTTCTCCTTGGGCACGTGAATGTAGATTGGACAACCAAAGATCCTCAAATGACTGAACTTTGGTTTCACACTTGTGAAAGCCTCCTCAAGAGTCTTGTCCCCCAAGATCCAGTGAGGACTCCTGTTTTGGATGTACATTGCTGTACTGGATGCCTCTCCCCATAAGAACATGGGTAAATCCTAATCATGAATCATGGCTTTGGCAACCTCTAAAATGGACATGTTCTTCCTCTTTGCAACCTCGTTCTGTTGTTGGTTGTAAGGAATAGTCAAATCCCTCTTGATCCCTGCCTCCTTGTAGAAATCATTGAAGTCCCTGGAATTGTACTGTCCTCCATTATCTGACCTCAACACCTTGATCTTCTTCCTTGTCAAGTTCTCTACCTGAGCCCTGAACTCCTGGAATCTGTTGAAGACTTCATCCTTCGTCTCCATGAAGAAGGTCCATGTCTTTCGGGAGAAATCATCAATGAATATCACATAGTATAGGAATCCACCCAAAGATGCAATTATCATACGTCCAAATACATCTGATTGTACTAGATCCAAGATCCCCTTGGACCTGCTGTCACTGCTCGAAAAAGATCCCTTGGCATTCTTGCCAAGTGCACATCCTCTGCAAATGCCATCATGCTCTACCTGAAGCTCTGGAAGTCCTCTGACCATCCTCTTCAATGCTGGTAAAGCCCTGTAATGTAAGTGTGCAAATCTCCAATTCCATAGCTCACACAAACTAATGTTGTCATGTACCAATGCCTGGGCTGGTCGTCCCAACAATCTATATAGACCTCCCTCTTGAACACCAATAACTATCGCAAAGTCTATAGCAACTCTGTTAGTTATCACAGTGCGATTGGTTGCAGCTTGCAGAGAAACAAAGAGTGACCAAAAGAGCTGATTGCACTATGTAGTGCAATCCTTAAGGCGGTTGCACCTTGTAATTAGGCAAATCACGATCAAGGGGAATATAGTCGCTCTGTATGCACATGCCACTTGCGACCACGTCTGTACAATTGCAAAATATAAAAGATTTGAAGTAGACCTATCATATCTGGCACTAAAAGCTTTTAACTAGCTTCAGAAAAGACTTATACTAGCTCTGGCATTGAAAGCATTTCCCTTTCATTGTTTTTTGCTGCATAGATTAGTCTGTCCAACATATCCATGTATACACATATACAACTGTTGATTTTTCATATGAGATGATATATGATCGATATATTTTTACAATGATGAGTGTTCCATATATAGAGAACATATGGTGTCCATCCATGAAAGAATGCGTCCCTTGGATAATAAATAACTACTTATTTATTATATATATTTATACCTTGTATTATATATATATGTATATATCTGGAAGAATGTCTTCTCGATGTTGTCCAAACATCAACAACAACAACATTGTCAAAATAAATCTCATAAGTTGTTAACCATATCACTGATGAGTCAAAGAATCACAACAATAATTAAGCAATGTCTTGGAATCCCAAGGGCTCCTTAAAGACGCCAGCACTAAAGTGTTGGGCCAAGGTATTCCAGGTAACCCAATAATATCAAAGCATCATGAATCACATAATATCAAAGCATCATGAATCACCTCAAATAAGGAAAGATAATCAAGCCATATTATCATCATTGGACTAGGTGTTAAGAGTGAATGCCAACATCCATATAACTATCTAGGTCCAATATACACAAACCATATAACTATCTAGGTCTAGCATCTAGAAGTCATATAACTATTTGGGTCCTGTTGCCGCCTTATACACACTTGGGCTATCGTGGAAGAAATCTTCAATACACTTAGTGTGTCCTTGGGGGCAAGTCTTGAGTCAAGGTGCTGTCACCTGATCCTCGACTCCTCCGTCTAGGCCAACTCCTAGCGAAGCCAAGGGGGGCAGTCCCTAACAAATACACTAAGGATCTTAAGCTACGCTAAGCTAAAAGAACTATTCTAGGAGGTTATTGCAAATAAAACATAAAGCATTCAACTTGATCATTCATCAGATAAGATATTCATACAAAACATTTGTCTAATCATAAAGATGCATGTATAATAAAGTAGGATACAATATCTGCAAGATTTATAAAGTTTGTTAGACAATCACATTTGAGAATGAAAATACTGCTCATAATCATAAAGATATAACCATAGAACCAGTGCCTTAAAAGTGTCGTGGATAGTTGTTGAACGCGTGTTTTATTAGGGTTTATTGAAAGTAGATTAATGAGAGATTTGTGGCCTCTTTAGAGGTTACCTCTTTGTTTGGAAACTTGCTGAGAACCTACTGAAGCCCCAGGGCTTCACTAGTAAGTTCACTAAGGGTGCCGAATGTCCAAGACGGGGAGAACCTAGATTTCAAAGTTCTCATCTGACTTCACACACTCCCCTTAGGCGTTTTCTTGCGCATTAAGGTAACTACTATTAAGGTTTCCCTAATTATACTACCCCACACTAACAACTCTGGTTCTGATGAATCCTAGGATTGAGCTAGGCTCGCAAGGGTTCAAAGCATACATTGGTAGTTGTGGGGAAGGTTTATTTAAACTTGAAAAGGAAACAAAACTTGAAATTGAAAACTGAAAAAGAATTGTAGAAAACTTTGAAAGTTTTTCTAATTACTAAGAGCAAAAATGAAATCTAAGCTAGCACACATGAAAAATTGAAATTATTTTGTGCTTAAGTGCATGAAGTAGTGAGTGCTTTGTAAGATTGATTTCCCTTAAGTTTGTGTGTTTGTAAGCAAAATAAGATGATAAAACTTGCAAGGAAAATAAAAGAGACAAGCACACAACACCACCAATCCCCCTAAAGTGGATGAAGAAATCGAGCACCAAAGGCCCGCTTTTATTAAGCCTATTACAACTTTGAGAGGATGACTCTCTTTTTCTCTTCTTTTTATCTTTTTACTTTTGGATCCTTATAGAATTGGATCAATGCTAAACTAACTATTACAGAGAGACACCATGAGTCTTGGTCTTCAACGGGTCAAGTTCGGAGTGAAAGATCTTCAATTTGGGTCCCAAAAAGGTCAAAATCTCCTTTGTACTATGACAGACCTGCTAAAAGCCAGCAAAGAGATGTTATTAGTATTGACAGAAAATGATATAAAAATTGCAAAAAAGAAAGAAGAATTTTATCAAGCTTTTTCAACAATTTTTATGCAAAATAAAAGACAATTTTTTGGGCTTTTTTGAGAGTTTAAGGAAGCTAACTAAGTCCTTCTTAGATGCTTTCTGTTTGATGTCCTAAAAACAGAAACTTAAAGCATTCAATTGACTAGATATTAAGATCAAGCAATCAACAACTTTCTAACTTGAAATTTAACAATAAATATCAGAAAATTACTTAATAAAACTAGATCTAGACTTAAATTTAGAAATGAATTTGAAACTAGATCTAGACTTTGCATGCAAACACTAGATAGTAAAATGAAACTTTGAAACTTGATTTAGCTCTTCATGCAACCAAAGAAAGAGAGAGGGGAAGAAAATTTTTGATTTTTTAGAGAGCCTTTTGCTTGAGCTTCATGAACCCTTGGGCTATGGAGTCCTTTTTTGATGTGAAGAAGAGGGAAGAGTGTCTTCTGAAATGCCTTTAGAGAAAACAAAAGAAGCAACCGAGCTCTTTTAAATCTCCAAAAGTGGGTCTTTCACGCTCCAAATTTCTCACAAGTACCTGCAAAACAATGGTGTTTCCTACAAGAGAGACTTCATTTCACGTTAGTTTAAACAAAAACCAAGCATGCAATATAAGCATCAAATGCATTAAACAAATAGATAGACTAGCAAGCAAGTAGAACTGTCTATTCCAATTTAATAATAATATCCTTACCATTAGCCAATATGCAAGTACAATAAAGAAACTTGAAACAATATTACCTCATAAGCTAGCAATCCATTCACACATTTGAAATTACACACCAAATCTTGACCTCCAAAGTCTTTGATTTAATAGCAAAATTTTACAAAATGATCAAGTCACTCAAGCTCCAACTGGTCTCATTGGAGGAGGGTTGAGCTTGATTTATACAATAATTGGTGAAGATCCCAAGGTAAAGGCGCATGGGAGAGGAGGAGATGAGCATGAGCTAAGGGGAGATGAGTGGAGTGGAAGGTAGGAGATGTGGAGTGATGTGGGGGAGTGTAGGAGATGAGTGAGGGTGGTAGGTGAGTGAGGTCAAGTGTTTATCTTTGGGATTAGCGCCCTCAAAGGAGAATGCACCAACTAGGAGAGGAGGTGCGTATGAGCTCATTGGGATCTCCACCCATATGCCATGTCAACTAGACCATGCACCCTCACTAGGAGAAGCCTCTGCCAATTGTACTTGAGACTCCAGACAAGGCAAAACATGTTTCCGACATGTTTGTTAACTTTTAGGGATTCCCCTAAATTTTAGGAAAGTTAATTAAAGTCCCCTTTTTGCCTTTTTGAGAGTAAAATATGGCATCTGACATTGACTGATGCCATTTTTTACAACTTTATTGACTTTTACATTAAAAATGTCTGTTTTACGGGAAATTTTTTATTTGACCAAAACATTAAAAAAATCTATGGGGGAATTAGCGCAATTTCCATATGACTTAATAGACATGACCTGGCATGAACTCATATACATTTAGACCATAGACATTGGTTATACCATGCTAAGGCTTAACCACCAACACATACTCCAGCTTTGGAGTCAATTTTGAGTGAAAAAACTTAGAAATTATTCATCGCCTGATAGGCAATAAATAATTAACAAGTGAAAAAAACACTCTAGAGTACATGCTCATGCCCAGGTCTTAGGTGGCCAATAGTCTTTTACAACTTTCATACTCAAGTCATTTATTACAATGCCCCTGAGGGATGGAAATGCGAAAAAAGGTGGTCTGATAGACTTGCTGAATTTGTGAACAGTGAACATTGACTTCTGAGCATCTGTCTACTCGGTCTCTGGCGGCTCATCTTCAAATCCAGCTAATACAACTTGGTGGTGTTGGTCAAAACATTAGTTATTAAAGTCTGATGAATCTAAAACTGTTGAGATTTGGGTACCTTGGAAAGTGGTCCCCTTGTGTTTGTGAGCCTCTAAACACAAAAGGGAAATACTTAATACCATGTACTTTATGTCTAATTTCACTTTGACTTATGAGATTTAAGTCAAAAGTGAAATTTGGTCATTTTAGCCTAAAATGACTATTAATTCACTTTGTGGGTGAATTGGGGCGCATAAAGTGAAACTATGGAAACTTAAGTAAAGTGGGTTTTGAGTTGAGATTCTTTTGGGATGATCTCAACCATTGATTAGGGATGAGATGAGATGATCTCATCCACACATAATTTAGGTTTTCTCATGTTTCCTTAAGAGGGGCGCATAGGGCAAAGGGAGGCTCATTCACTCTTATGTTCACTTGAAGAGTTTGAAAGGGAGCATTGAGGAGAGGATGGTGGCATTGAGTGAGGAAAGCCAATTTGCACAGAAACAAGGATTGTTTGACAGTTTATTTTTTTATTACTTGTGTGTTTGCAGGATTACTTCATAAAGTTGCGCATTTGGGTTTGTGTTTATGAGATCAAAGCATGAAGACATAGATCTGAACATATAGCATAAGGAAATGACAAGATACAACAAGAAACACCAATATGGAACCAATAGCTTCAAATCAGACCTTTATTTAGTTATTAGAGAGATCTTGATACAATAGATCTGCATATCTGGAAGAATACCATAATAACATCCAAGCTGGAATAATAATTGCTACAAAATGTTCAAGACCGAAGACAATAGCCTCTAAAAGCAATACAATGAACTGATAAAAGGCACAAGATTGATTTCTTTCCCTCCAAGGGATGCATCCAAACCCCCTAGCTGAGTTGCGCCCTCCTGGATGGCTGAATATACTCAATATTTCGGCCTCCCTCTTAGAGATCCCCAAATGCTACT
>JASDQU010032581.1:4415-21559 GCA_032191745.1 Picea mariana | reverse complement strand
GAGTCAAGCGCAGTTTTGAGGTAGGGGATTTGGTTTTTCTGCGATTACAGCCATATAAACAATCCTCCTTGAAGAGGAGTGGAGCAGAGAAGCTGAAGCCGAAGTTTTATGGGCCATACAGAGTCATCAGGAGGATAGGCGAGGTGTCATATGAGCTAGAGCTACCGGAGGGTAGCAAGATTCATAACGTCTTTCACGTCTCTTGCCTTAAAAAGGCCGTGGGACAACAGATTAATATTTCAGAGGATTTTCCACCCTTGGATGAGGGGGGCCAGTTGGAGCTAGTGCCGGAGGAGGTACTAGAGCAGAGAGAGCGCAGGTTGAGGAGCAGGGTCATCAGGGAGTGCTTGGTTAGATGGAGGGGTCTTCCAGTGGAGGATGCCACATGGGAGGGAGAGCATATTTTGTAGCACCCAGGATTGATGTTACTTGAGGACAAGCAATCTCGAGAAGGGAGGACTGTGATGTCCCGTTCCTAAGAGTAGGCTAGCAGGGAGTGACTTAGTAGTCTATGTGTTCCCGTAGACTATAGTCAGGCACAAACAGGGAATAAGATGGAGAAATAAGGGTCATTTGGTGGCTAAACGATGAATTAAGCCAAAAAGAATAGGAAAAGTCACTTAAGCCTAAGTTGACGAAGAATTAGAACGAAAAGGTACCTAAGGGGGACTTAATTAATTAATTATTCACCTTAGGAGGAAAAACGCCTAGCTTAAGTGAGGTCAATGGTGAATTAGATTGGAAAGAGTATAAAGGGAGGAATTTGACGTAATTCCTCATTATGCATTGTTATGATTTGATGTTGAGAGTTCCCAGAGGAGGAAGAGAGTCGACTTCTGTTTTGTGGATTTCTGGAGGAAACCACCACCAGTGATAGGTTTCGGTGTTAAGAGACACATCCTAGCCCATCGGAGATACCGTCCAGGTATTTCACCGTGCTATTCAGGAGTATCCCGCTTGCACTGTTGCGCAACTCAGCCAGTGAGGGCGCAAGTCAGATAGAGGGTTTGTGGAGCTGCACGAGGTTAGAGCTCAGATTGCAGTTTCCTTCCAACCCAGTTGAGATCCAGCCAGGGCGCTTAGATTGAGCCACTTTCCATTAGATTTTGACAGTGGAATCCTTCAGAGCGCATCATCCAGCCATTTAGGGCACAACTCTTTTGGAAGGACATTTGGCGTTGCAGACGGAGCATCAGAGCAGATCCAGGGAAACCCTTCCGACCCAGTTCCGCATTTGGCGAGGTGATTGTTTTGAGTCCTATAGCAGATGATTCCGTCGGTGGAATCATTTGGGGCGCATCCAGAGACCGAGGAGGTGCGCAAACCCCCCAGGGGTCGAGATCCAGTGCATCAAAGACCAGATCTATCATCCGACACTCATTAGTATCATTCTAGAGGCCAGGGCACTTCTATTGGGACAGTTCTAGCTCATTCTGACAAGCATAACCTTCCGGACGAGTTTTCCAGCTTGTAGCAGTTACCGTACTTCTCCGGAATCGTCTATTTTGCCGATCTATCCGTGCATGCATCAAATCTGCTTTCATCTTCTGATCATGGGTATTTTTATGTTATTTGCTTGTATTCCAGTGACGATCCATGAGATCTAACTGATGACTATCTTCTATATTTCTAGTATGTCATTGTATTTCCATGCTTGAGTCTCATAATACATATTATTGGGCGGTTGATGTTCTTTGTTTCCGCATGCATCATCTATATACTGTTTGAACCATAGTATACAACATGCACATGCAATAACCATAAACATCTCAAACACACAACTAAAACGCATCCAGAAACCCCCAGAGTATCAGATCTGAAGATAAAACGCATCCATAAACCCCCAGTGTATCAGATCTGCGAGAGAACACTAGATTCATAGTAAATATCCTGATCAGCGGGATCAGGGATATTTCAATAATTACACTGAAAATTTCAACTGAAATAAAATTGCAGCGGAAATAACAGAATCATGGAGAGATGGCCATGCACAATAGACGCAATATTTTTACGACGGGAAACCCAACCTTGGGAGAAAACCCAACAACTTTTCTTAAGAAAAATTCAAGCCAAAAAGTACATCACCATTCGATGAAGAAACCACCACATAGAAAGTTGCACCCTAGTGAGGAAGATCCCTCAAGGATAGCGCAACACTAGACCAAGTTAGCGCACAACAAAATAGCTGTTAAGATGCTCTAGGAATATTTCGTTGGAACTGCTGCAACTACTGCACTGGACTTGCGCACTAGTCGAGGAGAGCCGTGAGATGTGTAATAATGAAATGATCCAGCCTTTATTTATAGTAATCTGAGTCAACTTTATTTACTTGTGGGGCCAACTTCTTCTTTTGTCCACAATAATTCATTTAATTCTTTAATATTTTAATGGTCTTTGACTTGTCTTCTTGGCTTTCTTCTTTTATTAGAAAAGTTTTCCTTGAGCCATGTTGATGATCCTTCTCCACACAACTGTGTTTAGCACCTCGGGTCTTTTACCCATCCTTGTCAAATCACCATGACTAAGGACAAAGACCACACCAGTGCCTATCACCATAGGTACACCCTTGTGAGTGAGTGTCAGCCTGATGCTATCTGACACGTGGAAAGCACCTCGAGTCCATATCACTCCTTGTCATGATCTAAGGAAGGACTACCCCTGGGCCCATTTACCACAAGTACACCCTTGTGATAAATGTATCCTATCTCCCTTGGTCTGCAGTCCAATCTAGGAGGTCTGCCTGATGCTTACCAGGGCCATTCACCACAGTTACACCCCTGTGGGTGAATGTCTGCCCGATGCTACCACACAGTGGAGGAACACTAGCACCTCGAGTCTTTTGTCCTTTGAAGACTATGCTTGGGCCATTCACCACAGGTACACCCCTGTGAGTGAATGTCTGCCCGATGCTACCTCCTAGAGAACCATCAGCACCTCGAGTCTTCTGTCCGTTGAAGATTACGCCAGGGCCATTCTCCACTGGTCAAATTACCGTGACCAATCCCGCGAGAATGTCTGCCCAATGCTGCCCAAACATCAACAACTTTTTCATTAATCATAATAAAAGGATTACATTTGGAATATTCAGAATTTGCCTGATAAAAACTGCTTGAAGGGCTGCAACCTTGTCAGCATCAGCTTCAATCATCATAGCTTCAAAACCCACACTCCTGAAATCATCATCATCAGACAAGTCCATATTCCTACAGAGAGTATCAAATCTCAAATTTCAATCATCATCCTAGATGGGAGGATTTCCTCAACCCCATCTTTACAGATTTTCATAAGGAGTTAGCCTACATCTCTGTTACATGCTTGTTTGGACAGCCTATCTGCTTTCCCATTGCATTCTCTGTAGATATGCTGGAAGTGAATGCTGTTGGAGCTTGATTTTAAGTCTTCTGCATGCTGCAAGCTGTTATGAAGTGCCAAGTTCTTCTGCCTTCTTGCACCTTCCATCCATTCTATCACCTTCTGTGAGTCTTTGTATATGTTAAGGTCCTCTATATCATTCTCCCTTGCCACTTGCATTAGAAGTATGAAGCTTTAATATCTGCAAATGTGTGTGTGCCTTGTCCAAGCCGACATTCAAAGACAGCTGAGTGATTTTAAGATGTAATTGGGACTCCTCTAGCCCCACGGTTGTTTGGGTTTTTGGTTGCTACTCCATCAAAGAAGCTGCTAGGTCTGTTTTGCACTATTCCTGGCTCTTTTACCTCCCTCTTCTTTCTCTTTATTTCGGCATTTGGGTAGTTGTGTGGAGGTGGCAAATATTTTAAATGTTTTTACGGAAGATGCAAAACCTATCATAACTCAGTTGTCAACTGGCAGTGAGGACAACCATCACTGGCTGCTATCCGCAAATGGGGGTTGACTCATCACAGTTATCAAGGAAAACCATGCGACTTGAAATGATCGTTGGTGCTCTGTAAGGGGGCAGACTTTCACTCCTGCTAGATGCCTCTGGGTCTTGGTCCGTTAACCTGTTTCCTTACATCCAAAGAAGATGAGCTCTTAGCCAATCAGAAGCAGTTTTAGGTTTTCAGCATTTGGGTAGTTACCCTTATATATATATAAGAGAAACATCCCAATGGACTAAAAACCCGGAAAATTGCAGCCCTGTTATCACACAAACCTGCACTTCTTGAGCTAAAGTCCTAAAGCTCAAGTGCAACCTTGGTGAAACTAAGAGGGAGGCCACTGTCACCTAACCAACCCTCTTCTTCACTTCAGGTCGGCTCTTCTCCGGCCCAAGGGGGTTCCCTAGGATAAGATTGCTGGGATTTAGGGCAATAAGTTTCAAGGTGATATGAAGAGTAAATCCAGCAAAATGGTTTTGAATTTGATTGAGAGAATAAAAGTGATGGAAGGACCGAAAACTAGTGCCTTTTCATTGGGCATATGAGGTCAACTAAGGCTCCTCATTCAGAAATTACAAGTGGAACTAAAATGATAATTAGGGTAGTCCACTACATACCCTAATAGATCACCCTAGTTGCTTCATAAACTTCAAGAAGGTCAACGGGAACAATCTTCACTAGAATTCTTCCAATGTCTTTGAGAAGGGATATATCAAAGAAGGTAGAAGAGGGTATACCACCATCACTAGAGAACACCACATTTACAGCCATTTGAGAATAAATATGACAAGGAAATGAAGAGACCACTCACTCATCATATCACACACAAAGCCATTCATTCATTGAACATCCACTCATTGAGAAGCATCCACAAATAGCCACCTTTATGAGAGCGCTCTAGCTAGCCATCCATAGCACAAAGAAGAAGATAAAAGTCTCCAACAGAAATTTCAGAAACATAAATTTCAGAAATTCTAAGGGATTTCTCCCCCAATCCAACCATGAGTACAAATGAGGAAGTGCATCTCTATTTATAGGGAGGTGCTCAACTTCCTTTACAATTAAATATTAATATTTCAAGTGAAATCCACTAATCTAGCCTAAGGAGAAATAGACTACACTTCTCTCCCAATTAACTAATCTAAAGATACAATGAAAGCAAAGTGGTAATGCCATGTGTACAATGATCAAATGAAATAGGCCCAAGAAAAGGGGACGTCTTCATTAGTTGTGGAAGAAAATGGCTCTAAGGTGCAACATCTAGCCTCCAAAAGCCCTCAATAATGTCTTCTCCACAAATCATGCAAACAAAACCCCAGGTTGTTTTTCAAGGTGGACATTGTGGTTTTCAAGATGAAGTGTGTAGCCATCCAAAACCCTCCAAAAGGTATAAACTCCAATCTGCACCATGCAAAATCCTCCATGATTCTCTCCATTGTTGTGGACGTGGTCTCTAAAGGTGAGACGTTCCTCCAAATAATGAATAAGTTCCTTCAATAGGGGGTATCATCAAATCATCTCCATAAGTCAAATATGAGAGTAACCCTCTTCTCCAAATCTTCTTTTCTTAATAGAATTCGCTGGCAGCCCCATATCCAAAGGAGGAAGCAAAATGATGTGGTAGTTTTCAAGATCCACCATTCAAAAGTTTTGTATAAGCTGGACACCTGCTATTAGTACCATTTACTAATTATAATACTTCAAAAGAAGAGGGAGTGCTCTCCATATTTGGTTATCATACACCACTGCCTGTTCTTATCCAAGACGTCCCCCAAATAATGACCATCAGATATCAAGACGATCTTAGAAATTGCCCATATGCAGTGTTCTACAAACATGAAATTACATGAAGTGTTGATAGAGTGATGATGCTGGAATACAGGATACAAGGGATGATGAATGCTACAAAGATATTCTTGCTGGAACTATGCTCTACGGAGTAAATTTTAATTAGCCCCAAACACTCTGAGCAGGTACTGATACAATTAATGTATAGTAAAACCTTTCTCAACACTGAAACGAATGATCCCAATTGCCTGAACTGCTGGCATGTGTACAGGGCTGGCCATTTGCAGTTCCTGAATACTAATGTCAATCCATTTAGGTAGCATTTTTTTTATATATAACTCAGCTGAAGCATTGAATATGCTTGATATCACATGTTGCTGGGTTTTACAGTTCAAAGAAGAATGACAAAACCCTCAAACACCTTCATTGAGATTGCAATAAGGGTCTGAAGCTCAAGCACAACCAATCAGATGGTATTAGTCTGCTACAGGCCTCCTTTTGTTTACAATATAAGTGCCAAAGACCACCTTTTCTAGCAGGGGCATTACTCCAATTACCATGATGCAGAATTCTGGATGCCACCTTTTTTTTAGTTTTACCAACTTTTACGTTTACTGCTGTTTCACTTGTGCATATCAGTTTCACAGAGTAGCTGAACAGAATCACTGAGATTATTGTAAGTGCCAGGAAGCTGTCAAATCTACATGACACATCTTTTCCTTGAACAAAATCCAAAAGCTTGTTATCCTAATTAGGTCGCTATGAAGATTCGTAAGCTCTTCTCCATGCTGAGGCTTTGTGGCAGATCATCTCATATGCCAACTGATCAAAGGCTTGTCATGAGACCTCTCAGGCCCTGTATTCCAAGTCTTTAGCAAATTTGACTCCCAGTGTATTTCTTTGACTCCTTTAAAACTGTAGCCTTGAGAACGGAGCTCCTGGATGAAGTTCACCGTACTACCACGAATTCATGTATCCCAAGACAATAGAGGTGGCATTCCTCATGCCAGATTAATGGGTAACAGGCCCCATCATTTAGCGTTTATTTATTAGCAAATATGTGGTTGCTGGTACTAAACCAGTACAAATTACAAATTAACTGCCAGTAGGTTATATCCATGATTGGTTCAAATCCCAAGAAAGCACTAATTCTGGAAACATCTTAGAAGGCATGTACCCCAACAAAGGCAGCTAGGCTGCAAGCCACAACTGGTAGACCCCATACAGGGGAGGAGCATGCCCATTGGGATTTGAACCTGGGTCATCTTCACAACAACCACTCCAAGTTGCTGCGAGACCACAGCGTGGCAGTCTACCCTTACATATTATATACATGAACAAACTTTGCATATTTGGTGTTTAATCGCTTGGATTTACATTGATATACATGAATGTATAATTTTTTCATTAAAATTTGAATATTTTATGCTTTTTTATAGACATTTCCTTTTCTGGTTTCCCAGTTCCAGTCTGGTTGGAGATTTTGGATTTTCTGGTTATGATAACTTTGACTATATGTGAGGAAGAATGTTCCCACATTTTCTTAAACCTTATGTTAGCACATAAACTTGTGAAAGCCTTGTGAGTTGTGGTTTCTACCTAGGTCTGTAATTTTGTCTGTCTTTCTTCCTTTGCAGACCTGATCGTAGGTTTTTCCTCTCGGCTTGTAGTTTTCCTTCTGTTTGCCTTCATCCAGTTGATCGACCTGTTTTCCTTGTCGAATCGCCTGAGAACTATTGGTCCTAAGCCCTTCTGTTTTCCCTAACGACGATCACTTCTCTCCTTACCTCTGTCGCTGGTCCTTTTATCTTCCCGAGCCCTTAGCCAGTCATCCAAGCAATCGTTCACGGGCCGCAGTCATGAGCACCAAGCGCAACACTTGGAGCGGTTTAATGTGGACGCAAATCAAGCGAGCGAGCAAGATTAGCTTTCAACGGCAGAGATCCTTTGAGAAGATCAGATCGATGACCATCGGGTAATTGGGACCATACAGTTGCACGAAGTATTGCGTCAGCCAGAGGTCCGAAATCACGAAGCCATCCTAGTCGTTGATCTTGAGGGATGCGTGGCGCAGGATCAACATTTCACTGACTCGCAGAATGGAGCAGTCAAAGGGCATAGTCTTGAGGACTTGCGAAATGCGAAGTCGCGATATAATCTGTGCGGTCCATTTCAAAAGGACACGTGGCGCAGGATCTGAATTGCAGAAAAGGTCTTTTCGGGAAGGTTGAGGTGAGAAGGGCCGATGGTCCGAGGTCTCAAAATGCCGATACGATCTAGGTCGTCCGATGCAAAGAGACGCGTGTCACTCGATCCGAGCTATCGCTATTTCGCGACTTGGAGATTTCAGCATGGAGCACGACGTGAACTTGCAAAACGTGAAATCGCGATGCGCCTGAGAAGTTAGGCCCACGATCACAGCTCAGGGTCATATAGAAAGTGGGGCCAAAAGAAAAATAAGCGCCCATTCAAACAACAGACGATCAAAGTTGTTCGAGGAAATGATCTTGGTCGTCGGATTTACATTGAGTTTGGCCGTTGATCCAGATGGGCCGTTTTGTGATTTCGAGCATCGGAATATTGGAAATCAGGGGGAGTGAGAACTCCCGAAATGCGAAATCCCGAGATTTCATATGGATAAGCGCGAGGTCACGGCCGGCGGTCGCGTGGGGCAAGGGAATGGAGGCGCGCAAAAGATCGAAACACCCCTCTTGGTCTCAGTAGAAGATCGATGTGGTTTCAAGATGCTGAGATCAGTTGGAAGGAGTCGTGGGTATCTCTTGGAACATTCATGGGTGCCAAGCCTCGCCTTGATCCCGATGAAGATAGTTAATGAAATTGGGGAAGGTGGTTGAAACCTCGTTTCACCACATAAATAGAAAGCATGGAAGAACTGGCCGTGAAAGCAGACTGTCAGTCCAAAGTTCCCTGTCTGCGGACTTCCCTGCAAAGCCCATACTGAGCCGAACTCGCGTTTGGTAGAAGAATGCATGTACAGATTGACAAAAGAATATGCAGACTCAAAGCCTTGATTATAGTGGCGAGGTCACATTCCTGATGGCAAGCTGTTCTGAGTATAAATACTCAGTTTTGATATTTTGTTAAGGTCGATGGTTGAGCTAAGCTCTCGATTGTAAAGTTTTAGTGAAGCCTCTGGTTCTCTGGTTATGTATATGTATTTGAGACTTCTTGTTTAATGTAAATCAACTTCCTTTCATCTCTTTGTAACAGCTATGTTAGAACACTCGGGCATGGATGATCCAGTCGAGGGTAGTTATGTTTTTGTGATGTAGGTTTGATCACAGTGACATCGTGACCAGTTTTAATCAGCTTTCTGTATTGTCTTCTCCTTCCGACACTGAATGACTCGGGCATGGATGATCCAGTCGGGTTGTTGTTATTGAATTGTGATGTATGTTTGATTACAGTTCAGTAATAATTTCATTCAGTCCCTTGAAACTCTGAACCAAGAGGATCTTGTTTTCTGAGTTTTTCATCCCTAGGTTGCTGGAAGACCGGATGTCCATAGCAGACTTCTTCACTCTCCTCAAGTTCTTCCCCCTACTCACCTTTATTACAACTTACTGACTGAAGTTAGATCAAGACCTCACTTGCCTATGCATTCCAACCCAATTTTCTGAGTTAAAGCGATATAATCCTGAGTCCGCGTCCATTAGACCCCCTTTAAATTTATTCATTGTGACATACAAACTGATGGGTATTGGGCTTACCTCTGCCGCAATCCAGAGGTGACTTCTGGTGCTAACACCTTACTCGAGGAAAAACATATAGAAATACATTTTTTAATGTTTGTGTACTAGGACCAATAAAACAGGCTACGATTCGATAGATTTCTAGTATTATGGGACTATCGAAAAGTTTTAACATCAGTGTCTATCTGGTCACCCAAGATTTACGTTTTTCCATTTTTACCCTTTTACACATTACAAAGAACAATTCTCATTGGGTTACCATATGCTTGTGTGCCTTACCATCAACGTTTGCCGAAGCTTGCCAATTAATTCAGGTTCTGAGCATTTTATGTATTCTACCTAATTCCTATCCTAAAATAGCTTAGTTGATTCAGGTTCTGAGCATTCTATGTATTCTACCTAAATCTTATTCTAAAATACCTTAATATTTCATGGTTTTGTACAAGGAAAAGAATCCATTAAATGCAGATAAGATAAGATGCGATAATTTTATTAATGTCCAACAAATGACCACAAAAGTAGGTCAATGGGACTGCTGAGTACAATAATGCCAAAACATATTGAGTCATGGAAATTATTGCTGGCTTTCAAAACATGTGATGGATTGACTTGATCAAACTGCATGGAAATTTAGAATCCAGGTTTAGTTGAATGGGAGTCACTGCTAGTTAGGTTAAATATCCAATATGAATGTTCCTATTCTTTTTTCAGAAGCCTTGATAAGTGCATTAATAATTTTTCATAACTAAATGTTAGTATGGTCGTGGATGTTCTTGTTAGGTAACGGCAGAGCTCATTTCTTCTGCTGGTGAGGTAATTGTAAGATCCAGCCAACCATGTATGCTGCATTTCAGGAGTTCACAAGTTCATCTACTCAGGACATTTCTAATGGGTCTTCCACTATTGATGGGTATTTTAGGAGAAACCCAGACAGTAGAAATTCACCTGATTTCTTATGAAGAGAAAATTACTCCAACGGAAAGTGTTAAAATAATATTGCAACCAAAAGCAGGGAGATCAGGACTACCTGAATTGCATTCTGCTGAGATTGATATCCATTCTCAGCTGCCTTTGATTAAAGAGTTTGCACTGAACTGGAAATGGACATTTTGTGTTTGGAGTGCTTTAACATTCTACTTTTTGCTTGTGGGTTTAGTCATTTGTTGCTGCAAACAAGTTATTTTGCCCAGATCTCTCCTGGCAAGCAAAACAGATCATGAACAGTTAAAAAAAGCCTCAGAAGAATTACATGGTACATTGAAGGATACTGGAATGCCTGAGTCAAGTAGGAGACGTATTCGTAGTAAAAGTAGATCTGTCTCCTTTGCACAAGAATCACCAACTCTGTCTTCTCAACGCACGGCTACAGTTCTTACTTCAAGACATGGGGAACAAAGAGAAATAAGTGAAATCTCAGAGGAACCTATTATAGATGACAAGATTCTAACTTCTGAAGATGGAGCTCAGTCTGTACAGGAGTCAGTCCAGAATGTTGGAGATAAAGTTACTATTCAGAATGTAGCCGAGTGTTCAGTGCCAAAACAATACCCAGAGAGAATGCCAAGTCAGCAATAAAGGATCACAGGTCCAAGTTAGAGCATATTAAATATGATCTGGAAGACGTGTGTATTTTCCTAGTGAAGGTAATCTTTAAGATTATTATGCTGATGAAGATATGGGTCCATGTCATAGCAGTATGTATATATAAATTCTGAGGAAAAACTGTTCAATGACGTTAAATATAAATCAATATGAATTAACAGTCTTATTAATTGCTTGTTTCAATTGACACACAACCTAAACAAAAAATTCATTCACATGGAGAAGTGGCTTAAAGGTTGCGTTACTATGCATTGGAACCTAGTGATTTGGGCTCTCACGAACCTGGTTAAAGCAATTTGGTTTTTACCAATACATCTGGAAGACTTAAAGTATAAACATCGGGTCACATAAAAAATGATAACTACAGCTATTCGATTGTTTGACATGTAATCTTTGAAGGACACTGCTAGATCCTTTTGTTATTTTTCTCCCACTTACTACCTGAGAATTGAAGACAAATGGTTCATGGGATATCTATCTCTCATTAGAACCATATTATTGAAGAGGTCCTCTTTCATTGTGTACCAGAAATGGGATGGAAATCACAGTTATACAACTGTTAGGCATCTTTGATGGTTTCCATTGGCACTTCCTTTTTATGAAATAGTCAAGCTATTAATTTATCACATTGTGCAAAATAGGATTCTCAAATGGTTGTATTATTCCAATGTGGTTTCAGGAATAAAGTAGAGGGTGCTTTGTGTACTCTTTTCTCAAGCGCAAGTGTTCTTAAACTTTTGTGTTTATTATGCAGATCTTTTGTTTGTTTTGGAGTCTTTTTATCCAAGTGATGATGTAATGTTCTCTATTTGTGTTCAACCATATGGAAACTTGAATTAATTTCTTTGATTAAGTGCCAAGTTTTGAAACTTGAATTAATTTCTTTGATTAAGTGCCAAGTTTTAAAACTTGAATTAGTTTCTTTCATTAAGTGCCTAGTTTTGAAACTTGAATTAGTTTCTTTCATTAAGTGCCTAGTTTTAAGATTATGTGGTTAATATTCACTTGAGGTCATGTATTTGAATTAGTTTCTTTCATTAAGTGCCTAGTTTTAAGATTATGTGGTTAATCTTCACTTGAGGCCATGTTCATTAAGTGCTAAGTTTTGAAACTTGAATTAGTTTCTTTCACTAAGTGCCTAGTTTTAAGATTATGTGGTTAATCTTCACTTGACGCCATGTATAGACCCATTATTTAGGGTATTGAAGGCCTTATGGGGTTTACTTTTGGGTACCTAACCGATTTATTACACTTTATTGCATTTAATCTTGAATTAGTTTCTTTGATTAAGTGTCGAGTTTTGAGATTATGTGGTTAATCTTTGCATGAGGCCATGTGTTGACCCACTATTTGGGGTATTGAGGGCCGTACTGGGTTTACTTTTGCGTACCTAACCCATTTATTGCTCTTTATTGTATTTAATCTATGTTTGACTAGATCGACCTAGTCACCCTCTTGGGGCTTGCGCCCTAAACCCTAATGGAGGTTTAGGTGTATAAATACACCATCTTCATTTACAAATGTCATAAGTTGTCATTTGATAAAAGGCCTAAGAGCAATCTTATCTATAGCACCCCTCCCTTGAGTACTTGTGTTTGGACATTGATCTTCTTTCTTTGGTGTTGGATTTCTCTTTCAAGCACATGGCATGGGTTCATCCTTATCGTGATCATTATTGTGATCATAATTGAAGGCTGTATTATTTTTCAGTTGTACTGGATTGGGGTTTATTGAGATTTCACTGTAGATCCACCATCTTATGATGTCAACATGGTCAACATGGTAGTGGAGCTAGCGTGGGATTTTCTTTCTCTATCTAATGTTGTTGCAATGCTAATCTAAGTATGAAACTAGGGCTTCCAGCTCGTTTTAGGGTTATTTCAGGTCTGAGAATAGGGTTTAAGCACTCCCTTTTGGACTTTTTACCCTCTTTTTCACTAGCACCCTCCTTCCTTGGATGTTGGTTCACCTTTTTAAGCAGATTTAAGGGGTTATTTTGCAGATTTGTGCTCTCTCTAAGGGCATCACACTCATTTTTTTCTTTCTACAGCCAATCTATTGCAGGTTTTAGGACAACATTGGTGTTATGGATGGCAAATTGTTGTTTTCCAGTCTTAATGGGGCCAACTACTGTATGTGCGTGTAGAAATTTTGTACAAGTGCAACTTTAATGCAATTTCAGAAATTTCACCTCTATACTAGGTTTCTCGGATCTGAACTCTGAGTTTTCAGCATTAGGGCTATGATGAAAATTGAAATATGATAAAACAATACTATACAATATTTAACCTCTTAACAACCCAAATCAAGAAGGCAATCCAAGAGAAAAGATACCAAGTGTGTGCCAACAAGTTTTAACTCTCTAGGGCAATCTTATAATGCATCAACCAGATTTGGAATTCACTTTATGACAGTGGTAGTTACAACACAAAATCAGCCCTATCTTTCTCAATATTAATATCAAATCACTTAATAATTTCAGACTCAACTTATGTCAAATCCGCAAGACATATTAGTGCTGGAAATTACCAAACCATGAAGAAATGAATTGCTGAAAATCAAATCTGTAATAAGTCAATTTTGGATCGCTAAAAAATTCATATTTATATGTAAAGATGAAGTCCATGTATGTACCATAGCTTTATCCCAAGGCTAGTACAATCTTGTAGCTCTCCAAAATCCTAGCTAGGGAAAACAAAGAAAAACCCTAGTTAACATTAAGGAGCTCCAATAAACAAGCATCACATTAGCAAGTCCTTCAAGGCAAGACATATCTTCTTCTCCAGCCCTCAACAAGTACACTCTAGGGTTTAATCACAAAACCCTAGCTTCACTGTCTTGAAGGGATGAAATCCCAACCATATTATTAAAGATGCTCCAAACTTTTCAAGAAATCCTAGTGCCGGCAAGACGAGAGAAAGTACGAAGTGAGAGAGACAAGAATGCTCATCTCCTTGCATATCTAACACAGATGATGATGAATAAGAATATGTGAAAGTACTCTCCTTCCTCTATATATATGAGAGATAAGGGAGGCCAACAATACATATGTGGGCCTAAACCCTTACAAACAACATACAAAGCCACAAGTAGGCTCACACATGTGGAATGTTTCACTCCAAGGGTACACATGTGGAGCTCCAAGGGGATGTCATGCACAAGCAAGGCTCCAATGCAAGGGCACTCTATGAGATGTGTCCGATGCTCCTACGAGTCTCCAAGGACTCCATTGCTCCTCCTAAGCCATGTACTCCATTGGRTCCACTCCCACTACATGAACATTGTCGCAACCCAAGTGTCCCCAAGTCAATTCCATGACTCCATGCAAGCATTTAAGCTATCCCATGTTGTTTAGGGCTCAACTCCCTCTTTCTGAATATCAAACACTTATCCTCCAATACAGGGCGTTTTCCAAGCAAACGACCTCCTCTATATGGCCAACATGCAAAATATCGTAAAGCTATCTGGAGAACTCCAATGGTCTAAGGAAGGATGTCAGATCAAGCACCATTGACTAAGCCATATCCAATTTATGAATCCATCACGCACTCCTAAACATGGTGTAAAAACTTTTGGAGTAACCTCGAAAGCTAACGCTCCCTTTTTATGAGTAAAATGTTTTCACCAACACTTGTTGACTCTCTCTACAACTCTACCAAGTCTACCATTTGGAAATTTGTACTTGTTGCAGTCAGGAAATCAATCCAAACATCATCCTCCATTGAGACATCACACTTCTCCTCTATACAACTGGAAGGCTCATATATGGAAGAAATCGACACAATATGACTAGCATATCTCGTAGGAGTTATACTCACCTTCATTGAAGATTTGGGCACTTTTACATGTTGATGTTTTGGTATCCACGAGAGGTATTAACCTCTAGTATAACCTTTGTGCCTATAATAGAAGATTCCAGAAGCAAGAGAACCATTAAACAGATGTGGAAATACCCTAGAAGAGAAGTCGACCCAAGGAGAATAATAATAAAGAATTAGAAGGCTCCAGAAAGAGAAGTCAGCCCCACATGAAAAGTCACTTGGATAGGCTAGTACAAATAGAGGTAAGGAGCTACCTCATTTACACACTCTCACTCACTTAGTTAGGGTGCAAGTTTGAGGAGAAATAGTTGCAGTGGTGACGCAAAAGGAGGCATAAGTCTGAGGAAGGTGACACAACAGTTGTAGTGGTGAAGTCTATCCTTGCTCAGTCTTTCAAGTATCTCTTTTTTGTGCGCTTCTCTTGGTATTGTTTTACTGCTGCAGTCGTGTTGGTATTTTTGGTTAGGGTTTATCTGAGAGGACTTGCTTCATGAATGGAATCTATCTAAGAAAAGGTTACTGTGCTTGGGGGTGGTATGTGCAAGTGCCTATGGTTGGGTGACAATGGTGTAACATTGTCTATGGTTAAATGAGCATACCAAAATTTTAACATGGTATCAGAGTTGGTTTCCTTCAAGACAGTCTAACCACTGGAAGAAAGATTGTCAGTTTCCCCTATTATCAAGCTCGTTGAGCACTCACAAAGCCACCAAGAAAGTCGTCTAAGGAGAGCGCATATTTCCTCCGGATCAGATCTCCAAAATTCAAAAGTTGGAAAATTAGGGTTCTGTTGATGGGACCTAAATCCCTTTGACTCAACAGTAGGAACCAAACCCGCCACCGAGGCCCAATTAGACTCTGCAGCGTTTAAAATGGAATGGTTCTCCAGATCTTGCGATTCAACCAATTTATCGATGAGCTTTGTGTTTCTTTGTGAAGGCTCTTCCTTCAGTTGGGACTATTTTCTTCTGTATTTTCTCTTGGGTGAGGCTGGTATGAGAGACGCAAGCTAGTATAAACCAACTTGACTAGTAACATGATTGAGTTTTAACTACTGGGAAGAGGCCGAGCTTGGGATAACTCGCTGCTCAAACATGCAGACAATGATTCTATGCCAAAGGGCTTAGTACTAATACATTAACCAAATGAGCATCCAATTACTGTCTGAGAAACTAACTATCAGAAAGAAAGCACATGTGTAATAGGATAATGGCAAGCAAAATAATTCATCTACCATAACCACGAATCACATAATAACACAACGATTTATCTCCATCATGAAAGCAAAGAACATCAAGATATTGCACCAGATAACTTGACAACAAAATTAATTGCTTTTACTCATTACTGCATCATTCATGAAACAGGATAGGAAGTAGTTCTTCTCCAAGTCCAATCACATTGCATCTGATGGAAATAGTTTGTCTCTGGTCCAAAAGGACTTCTAAATTCATAACAGTCTCAAAATAATTCTCCACAGCCAAAAAGAAAAAGTTCTTACAACAACCATCGACCCTGACTAATTGGTTGATGTCCTTATTTATAATATAAAATTCAACCAAAATTAACGGCTAAGTACAGTTTGAACCAAACAAAAATCGCCACGTAGCGTGATCATCCAACAGTTTCTTTAACAGTCCACCTGAGATATTTCTTGAAAATGATGACTTCTTTCGTATTCAGACCAATTGATAAACAAATCTTCACAGGTTTGGGCCCATGGGAATCTGTGCTGTTCCATTAGGGCTGCATATATTCCTCTGATATCTGCTGCATGTGCTCGGTACTTTACCAAACTGGCGTTCAACTGTTGCAGCATGGTTCGAGCTCTGATCGGGTGTTCCGCGAATTGTTGCACTTGCCCTGGCCTTGCATCGGTTATCTTTGCACATTCTTTGACCCATAACGAGTCTTGTTCGACATGCGTCTGGAACACGTCGCTCAGGTTGATAAATTCATCGGGGGTGCCGAACTCGGGGAGCCCGACATCCTTCATTACTTTATTAATTTTACCCCAGTGTTTCTGGCACTTGGCCCATTGCTCTTGGATTTCTCGGTGTGGGTCTCAGGACATCTTAGCCCAGTACTCGACAGATCTCTTCACGCGGTCGAGACTACTTTTGCCTACCAGCGGAATGCCATGTCTTTCCTGCTCTCGACCCTGCTGGACTGCCTCAATATATTCGAGTCTCTCTACTGCTTGCTGTGCCTTTTCATGCCATCGCTCCATCTCTTTGCACGTCGCGAGTGCCATGAGAGTGTCCTCCTGGAACTCAACTATGTTCGCAGTTAACAGGTGCCTTTCCTTCTTGAACTCGTTGTAAACTCCGTTGAACTCACCTTTCAGATACACAACGGTC
>JASDQU010032580.1:2482-22121 GCA_032191745.1 Picea mariana | reverse complement strand
ATAAGTTTGTCATCATCGGAGATGTATCCATGGAAAAATTTAAACAGTACAAATATTACAGACCGGAAAACATAAACTATACAGTTAAAAATGAAATAAAAGAAAACAACAAATATGAGGTTCCAAAAAGGTTCCACATTTAAAAAACATTGAATTGACCCACACGGAATTTCCCCTATACCATTTCTTGGAATACCCATATACCTTATATTTGCAACGTTTTCTCTGGAGTGATATAAACTTATATTTGCAACGTTTTCTCTAGAGTGATATAAACATTGATAAGTAGAAAATCGATCCCTAAGACCTTGAAACAACTAGCTATGAAACAACTAGCTATAAATGCCTTCACTTTCCAGATTTTAAATGTATATCTGGAATTTATTTAATGATGCCGACATTTTAGATTTAATACACTTTGATTGTTGAGTCTTGATTGCAGAGTGGTTTGAAAATATGTTGTTTGTTTCAGAGTTACACAGCTAAAAAAATGCTCATAGAATGATCTATCACATAACTTCAACATTCAAACATTGTGATAGACATAAATGTCTGGAGAGACATAATCTAAATCACATATCAAACATTGTGATAGACATAAATGTCTGGAAAGACATAATCTAAATCACATATATTAATATAAAAAAAAAAAGCATCTTTCCCTTGAATCTCAACATTCTTTCTCCACTTTTTAGTAGTTATCATTACATTTTTCATCATCCATCATCATTTACTATATAGAGGTGAGATAACAATTATATGGTTTGTTGGTTTCAATTTGCAACCACTAAGTAGTGTTTACTAGAGTGATCCCTATGGAGTCCAATTACTTCCATAATTCCAAATAGAGGAGAGCCACAAAAGTTTATGAAAAAAGGGACTTTAATTACCTAAAAAGCCTGCCCAAAAATCCAATTCCATTAGATTTGAGATACGAAAAAAGTGTAATTGTCATCATCAAGATTGCCTTCGCCCTTTTGTTATCAAAACTTTGATATCCAACATTTCTTTTAAGTATTTCAAATGTATTTGACTACAAGCTCGATGGAAGCAATATCAAGATTCTTGGAATATGTCACTTCAAAAATTTTCAGCTAGAACCCATACAGAAATGGGCTGGAAATCGAACCTGGATTAGTTAAATAAATACCTCCACCTGTTGGGTCTAATTTCAATATTCCCAGGCTGGACAAGGGCATGATTTCTATGTAAGGATAAGAGGAAGCTAGCATCATCCATCATCATCTACTATATAGAGGTGAGATAACAACTATATGGTTTGTTGGTTTCAATTTGCAACCACTAAGTAGTGTTTACTAGAGTGATCCTTGTGGAGTCCAGTTACTTCCATAATTCCAAATAGAGGAGGAGAGCTACAAAAGTTTATGGAAAAAGGGACTTTAATTACCTAAAGAGCCCACCCAAAAATCCAATTCCATTAGAATTGAGATAGGAAAAAAGTGTAATTGTCATCATCAAGATTGGCTTTGCCCTTTTGTTATCAAAACTTTGATATCCAACATTTCTTTTAAGTATTTCAAATGTATTTGACTACATGCCCGATGGAAGCAATATCAAGATTCTTGGAATATGTCACTTCAAAAATTCTCAGCTAGAACCCATACAGAAATGGGCTGGAAATCGAACCTGGACTAGTAAAATAAATACCTCCACCTGCTGGGTCTAATTTCAATATTCCCAGGCTGGACAAGAGCATGATTTCTATGTAAGGATAAGAGGAAGCTAGCTAAAAAGAAACGATTTCTTAAAATCTTTTAACATTTCCACGCAACACAAAGGAAAGGATGAAATCCCAAAACAACATTTGACATAAAACTTGGATAAGCTAAAGAAGATCTGCACCTGAATTATACCAATGATGTTTGTATATATTTGATGCAAAATAAACTAAACATCATACTTATGGAATTCAAACAATGGTTTTGAAACAAGAAAACAACCAATTCAATGCTAAATGTACCTAGATCTTAATTACACCCAATAGAATGTTCCTAAAACTATTATGTGTGCATGCATATTTAATATATAAAATGTGGAGGGAAATCCTGTACTTGTAGGTTACCATTTATACCTATGGAAAACTTACTTGAACAATTAGTTTGATTAAAACCACATAAAGAAATGATGATCACTCCATGAAGAGGCAATCCATCTTGCCCACATATGGACATTAAAAAAAATGAAAGTCATTAGTAATTTAAAACATTGTTAAACAGTGACCGACCCAATGTGTTCATAGTGCTTTTAAAGGGAAGAAAAATTGTTTCAAATTTCAAAGCATGTCCCAAACGTTGGCCCCAATAATAAAAGTGAAAACAGAGTATAGAAACAATCGTTTAACCACTTGGATGACTATCTAGAGCATTAAGGTGGATGTTATTTAATCAAGAAGATACCCAGGACATCCTTAAGCTAGAGAGACGTTGGCCCTAGAAGTCATATCGCTTCATAGTATATTTCATCGGTTTAGTTAGAGATGTTTTTATAACTCCAATTGTGTTGCAAAGTATAAATCAGAACATGAGCTAGAGTTCAAAATCCCTGTCGCGTAAAATGAAGACTTGGAGTATCAAAATATTTCAAGCATTCAAAATATAAGAATGATACAAAACTCACAAGAGGGAGCTCTCATAGAAGATTGAAAACATGACTCGAGGTTTTGTGACTCGGGTTTTTAGAAAATTTGACCAAATTATTAAAGCATTGATTATTAACCTCAGACATGATCAACTCACAACAAACATGTTTATCTGTTTTCATAGTGAGAAGGAGATGTTACTAAAACATTTACGAGATCAACAATCCTATTTATAATTATCAAAATTCTTTACACATCCACAAAAGAAGATGCATTTCAATCTCACTCTGTATAACATGCATTTACATAAGCTTTTCAGTGATTTGAGACAGAATTCGTAAGAAAAATTCATATAGAACATTATCAAACATTTCAAAACCAATTGATAACCCATAATTGGATATTATACTTATCTTTCGAACACTGCAGACCAACCACCACCTGAGCGAGCAATTTTCACCCAATCGTAGGAAAATCCATAGCGGACACCACCCCCTAATCGGGCTATGATACCACCAGGGCGAAGCAGGGATAGTTAACTCTGAAATTTGGACTCTAATCAATTTTTTCCTCTCCAAATTTCTCGAGGACGAATTAGTCCTATGTTACCCACATAACTACCCCACACAAAACAATGAGTAGTTCCTTCTTTGTTGTTCAATACGTCATAAATTACTCACTTTTTTGTTATTCAGTGTGTGCATAGAAGGTCCAGACCATGTCTCAAGTTTCAACAGAGTTTTCCATGTTTTTTTGGATTCTTCTTAAGGCTACCAGCTTACATTCATGGTTGGTTGGTCTATGATGGGTTTGGATCTCTTCCTCTAATGTCTAACCTCTCAAAACTCTTCTCCACCTCCTTTTCTAATATCTCCCCTCACCCCATTGGAATTTCCCTCATGCATAATGGCTAGATAATTCAAGCACAACTTCTCTTCCTAGATCCAAGAATATAGGGGAGACACTTTGCTAAAATTTAGGAGTCGTGGCTTAGATTAAGGAGTTGGTTTCCTGCACTCTTCTTAACTCATTTTTGTTTTGAAATTCAAAATTGAAATTGGGTGAGGGTTCAAGGTAGCATAAGGTAGATGATTTAGGCATAAGCCCCCCTTAAACCCCCTCACATTTCCCCTCTTGTGGCATCATAGCCCCTATAGGTGCTTAAGCTTAGTTGATTTTGGTATTCTTCTTTATTAACTGCAAAACAAAAAGATGTACAATATTCATAGCACCATGATATGGTGTCAATGTAGAAAAATTATAAATTATCCATGCAAGGTATTTAAGCAATTTAATTACAAATAATTCCAAGAGTAAAATTTGGGATATTACATCCCCTCCCCCTTGAAATAACACTGTCCTCATTGTTCTTTATTGTAACAATGTCTATAATTGTGAAAGTAAGGATGGATATGCCTTTCTCATGGCATCCTCCATCTCCCAGTTGGCCTCATTTGGTCCAAAGTGATTCCATTGCACTTTTACCTGAGCAATGGCTCGGTTTTAGAGCATTGTGACTTTCCTATCTATTATGCACATGGAATCTGGCTGGAACTCTCCCTCTAGTTCCACCTAGATACGTTCCAATCAATAACATGATTATAATAATCTACATAATTTTTAAGGAAAGATACATGAAAAACATTATGTGTTTTAATATTAGCAGGTAAATAAAGCTTATAAGCTATTGGTCCCATCCTTTCCAAAATTTCGAATGGTCCACAATATCTAGGTGCAAGTTTGGCAGGGGATCCAAGCTTCAATGAACTCTTTTGTGGTTTCACTTTAAGATACACATACTCACTGACTTTGAATTCTTTATGAGCCTAGTTTCTGTCTGTGTAACTCTTATGTATGTCTTGGGTTGTCTTCAAGTTCTATTCGATATTGATGACTTCTTGTTCCATGTCTTTCAACATTTATGGTCAAAGTGTGATCCTATTTACCGAGTTGTCCCAACTTACAGGTGTATTACACCTTCTTCCATATAGTGCCTCAAAAGGACTCATCTTTAAAGATGTTTGGTAACAATTATTGTAGAAAAATTATACCAAATGCAAATACTCTTCCCATTTACTCGGTTTATTCATAATATACATGTGAAGCATATCTTCCAATATTTGGTTTTTCCTCTTTATTTTACCATCTGAATGCAGATGATAGGAAATGTTGAAATTTAATTGTGTGCCCAAGCCTTCGAATAGTCCTTTCCAAAACCTTGATCTAAACTTTGAATCTCTGTCAAATATAATTGTGGTAGGTATTCCATGCAATATGAAGATTTATTTCACGAAAATCTCTACAACATTGACTTCTTTAAATGTGGACTTTATAGGAATGAAGTGAGCAACCTTGCTCAATCTCTCCACTACAGCCATGATGGCATCATGTTGTTTCACGGTCTTCGACAATCTTGTGATAAATTCCATGTTGAAAACTTCCCATTTCCATTCAGGAATGGGTAAAGGTTGCAACAATCTTGTTGGATGTTTATGTTCTTCTTTAACCTATTGGCATTCCAAGCATCTTGCAATATAGTCAACAATTTTATTTTTCATTCCAGGAAAAAAATATTGTTTCCTTTTGCAAAAATCATTTTTTGGTAACCTGGATGTCATGAGTAAGGTTTTTTGTGCATTTCATCTAAGATAAGTCTTTAACTCCTCTGCATTAGAGATGTACAATATGTCCTTATAGATCATCAATCCTTCTTCAGTTATCTGATAGACATCAAATTTTTGGTTTGGTGGTTCTTGTTGTAGTCCTTCCTTTGCTTGAAGAAAGTACTCATCCTTATCCAATGCCTCTTTTATCTTGGACTTATGATAAGATTCGCAAGTGTCGATAGTTGCCAAGTGTATAACCTACATACTTCTGATACCTTGTTCTCTTTTCCCTTTATGTGTCTTATTTCAAAATCATACTCGCTGATGAATGTTAACCATCTATATTGTCTAACATTGAAGTGAGGCTGATCGAAAAGATGCTTTAATCCACTATGGTCTGTCAACAAAACAAATTTTCTACCCATCAAGTAGTGTTACCACATCTTAAGTGCATGTGTTATGGTTGCAAGTTCCAGGTCATGGGTAACATAGTTCCTTTCATACTCCTTCAATTTCCTGGATTCATAACTTATCATGTGATTATCTTGCATAAGAACTCCACCCATTCCTTCTTTACATGCATTTGTACACACTATGAAGTATTTGGTTGGGTCAATGATATTTAGTACTGGTGCACTGGTTAGAAGATGCTTCATCAGTTGAAATCTTTCTTCACATTTAGTAGAGCACACAAACTTTACTACTTTATTTTGTAAAGAGGTTATGGGATGGCCAATTTTTGAAAACCCCTCTATGAATCTTTTGTAGTGTCCTTCTAGTCCCATAAATGACCTTATATCTATCAAGTTCTTTGGAGTGGGCCAGTTCATAATGGCCTTGATCTTTTCTGGATCAAGTGATATTTCCTTATCTGATACGATGTGTCCCAAATACTATATATGCCTTTGATAGAAATCACATTTACTAAACTTGGCATACAATTGATGTTCTCTTTGTGTCTGCAACACCAATATGAGATTCTCCTCATGTTCTTATTCTGATTTTGAGTAGATAAGTATGTCATCGATAAAGACCAGTACAGACTTATCCAAATATTTGTTGAAAACTATGTTCATGAGACACATTAATGTAACTCGTGCATTAGTAAGTCCAAATGGTATCACCATGAACTAGTAATGACCGTACCTTGTTCTTAAATTTGTCTTATGAATATTCTCATCTTTAATTCTGACTTGATGATACCTTGATCTCAAGTCAATCTTAGAAAAAAAAATTACTCGTTGTACCTGATCAAATAAATCATCAATTCGGGGCAAATGGTACTTGTTTTTCACTTTCACTTTGTTCAATTTCCTGTAGTCAATGCATAGTCTAAGAGTACCATCTTTCTTCTTCACAAACAATACATGTTCTCCCCAAGGAGACATACTTGGTCTTATATACCCTTTGTCTAACAAATCCTATATTTTCATCTTTAGTTCCATTGGTTCAAGTGTACTCATTTTGTACAAAGCTCTTGATATAGGTGCAGAACTAGGAAAGAGATCAATTGAGAAGTAAATATCTCTTTTTGGAGGTAGACCCAATATCTCTTCTCAAAAGACATCCTTAAATTCTTGGAGTTTTGGATAGTCTTGAATATTTGACTCTTTGTTATCTGTTGAATCCAATACTTGAACTGCATATAATGTGCAACCTTTTCCGACACTCATTTTTAACTCAGTAAAGATGAAATATTTCTTATAGAAAGGGTTCTCGAAGTGCCTTTCACTAAACTTGGATTCCCTTCATCATATATGCATTCAAAGGACTTATTGTAGTAGTCCAACTTCACTTTATGTGTTTTCAACCAATCCATGTCAATTAAGGCATCACCCAAAGGTAAAATATTCAGATTCACCCTTGTAAGCAGTCCACTCATTTCCACTGGGCATTATTCTATTAATTCACTAACCTTTCTCTTTACCCCTATATCCAACTGAATTAACCAAGATTTCTCGTGTTTATTTTTCTAAACAATGCATGTATCAACAATATTAGGAGTAATGTAGCTATGAATAGATCCAATATCAATTAGAATATAAATATTTTTTTTAGCAATCTTACCATCAACTTCCACCACTGATTGTTGGTGGTTTGCCTGTCGATCCTCTAATGCAACATAATTTTTTGGAATAGTATTTGCTACAAAATTCACTGTTGCAACTTCTTGTATAGTATAGGTAGTCTTCTTAGTTTCCTTCCCATGAGGACAATACCTGAGCATATGCTCTTCTATGCATCCCCAACACTTGAGAGGCCCTTTCCATGGCTCCCTTGGCTTTCCTGCTATTGACTCTGCTGGTTTGTTTCCACTTTAAGATGGAAAATTTTGTTGAACGTTGCTTCATGCTGGATGGTTTGGTTTAAAAATTCTCGATTGATTCTTAAACCGCGAAGGCTTATATCATTTCTTCCTCTACTCAATCTTTTCCTTCCACATCTTGCTAAATTCTAGTTTGTTCTTACTTTGCTCGTAACAATACTTACCTTTTCCTATTGTATCATCAAGAGTCTTAGGCTCATCAAAATCAATCTTGTCTCTGTATGATTGATGCAATCCACTAAGGAAATGTTGAATCTTTACTTTTTCATCTTTGATATATGGAACATACCTTAGAAGTTCCAAGAATTTGCTTGCATAGTCATCCATAGTTAATTGACCCAATTTCATTTCATGAAATTCCTTGATTTTTCCATCATAATACCTCTCTAATAAATACTTCTCACATGAGTACTTTTTAAATAGTTTCCAAGTGGTTTTCTTTTCATTAATTTCCTTTACATTCTTGAGATCCTCCCACCTTATATATTCTATGTCGTTCAATTTGTAAATAGCCACTATGTCTTTCATGTTGCTAGAATAATCATGCACCTGAAAATACTTTCTCATACCAAGAAGCCATGCCTTGAATTCCTCACCAAACTTCACCTCACCATTAAAGGTAGGTGGTTTTATCTTTCAAAACTCCCTTTGTAAGTAGTCTTTGGAAATTTTCTTTTTCTTCTTGTGCCTAGAAGAAGGTTTGGACCCATTAATGATGGATTCATTAGAAGTAGTTGTATTTTGACTTGACTAATTTGTTATTGTAACAATATCATCACTAGAGTTCTAATTTTTTATGCTAAGAGACCTCTTCCTCAAAGGAATTTTACCTGTGTTACTTGATATCTGACCTTGTTGCATGTTTTTATGAATCTTGGTCAAGCTTTGTAACCAAACGACATTCAATTCCCTCTATTCTTCTTGGGCTTTGATAAGATTCTCATTATCTACTTTCATACTTCTCACAGTCTCTACCATGTCTGGAGGAGTCTCTCTCCTCTCATGATTTTTAGTGTCTGGAATATGTCATGCATCTTCCATGATGTGTTATCTTTCTTTTTCTTTCTCTACGAAAAAACCACGTTAGATAACAAAACCAACATGTTAAAAAAAAAAGGAAAGTTGCCAGTAATTTAAAACATGGTTAAATAGTGAGCGACCCAATGTGTCCATAGTGATTTTAAAGGGAAGATGAAATGTGTTAGATTTCAAAGCATGTCCCAAATGTTTCCCCCAATAATCAAACTCCATGAATCATTTAACCACTTGGATGACTATCTAGAGCATTAAGGTGGGTGTTATTTAATCAAGAAGACACCCTAATATATTTTGCAGCAAGTAATTTCCTTAGACAATCTTTAAGTTGGAGAGACATTGACCCTAGAAGTCATATCACTTCACAACATATTTCATCGGTTTAGTTAGAGATGTTTTTATAACTTCAATTGTTCTACAAAGTATAATTCAGGACAGAGGTAGAGTTCAAATTCCGTGTCACATATGATGAAGACTTGGAGTATTAAAATATTTCAAGCATTCAAACTATAATAATGATGCAAAGTTATGACAAGAGGGATCTCTCATAGCAGATTGAAAACATGACTCGATGTTTTGCAACTTAGGTTTTTAGAAAATTTGAGCAAATTATTAAAGCATTGATTATTAACCTCAAATAGGATCAATTTGCAACAAACATGTTTATCTGTTTTCAAAGTGAGAAGGAGATGTTACTAAAACATTTACGAGATCAACAATCTTATTTATAATTATCAAAATTCTTTTCATGCACGTAGAAGCCGATAGATTTCAATCTCACTCTATATAACATGCATTTACATAAGCTTTTCAATGATTTGAGACAAAATTTGACAAAAAAATTCATACAAAACATTATCAAACATTTCAAAACCAATTGATAACCCAAAATTGGAAATTATACTTACCATTCAAAGATTGTAGGACAACCACCAGCTGATCAAGTTGTTTCCACCCAACCGTAGACAAATCGACAGTGGACGTCACCCCCTAGTCGGGCTATGATACCACCAAGGCGAAGCATGGATAGTTAAGTCTGAAATTTGGACTCTAATCAATCATTTCCTCTGCAGATTTCTTGAGGAAAAATTAGTCCTATGGCACCCACATACCTACCCCACAAAACACAATGAGTATTTCCTTCTCTGTTGTTCAATACCACAGAAATTACTCACTCTTGTGCTATTTAGTGTGTGCATAGAAGGTACAGATCATGTCTCAAGTTTCAACAGAGTTTTCCATGTTTTCTTGGATTCTTCTCAAGGCTACCAGCTTGCATTCATGGTTGGTTGGTCTATGATAGGTTTGTCTCTCTTCCTCCAATATCTAACCTCTCAAAACTCTTCTCCACCTCCTTTTTTAACAGCTCCCCCCACCCCATTTGAATTTCCCCTATGCATAATGGCTAGAGAATTTAAACACAACTTCTCTTCCTAGATCCAAGAATGTGGGGGAGGTAGTTTGCTAAAATTTAGGAGTTGTGGCTTAGATTGATGAGTTGGTTTCCTCCACTCCTTTTAACTCATTTTTTTTTAAATTCAAAATTGAAATTGTGTTAGGGTTCAAGGTAGCATAAGGTGGATGATTTAGGCACAAATCCCCCTTATGTAACGTCCCCAACCATCCATGCTGGGCCACACTACACCAGAGAAATCTTACTGTTCTCTCTGTGGGACATACTATAACATACCCAACATCCAACTGAGCTATGCCACATAAATATTTCTCTGAAGGACTACATACAATTAAAATATATACATACAAAACTCTTGCGAAAGCATTATATATATAACACAAACATACTAATACATATGTAAATACACAGATTCACACTGAAATAACAATAAACATATACATGCATCATATACAGGCAATACCCATAAAAATAAACACAGTTATAACCACACATATGATAACCCATAAAATAAGCACGTAAATAACAATACAACATGTAAATTTATCACACAATTGACACTTATCTTGGTAATAATGTCACCAATTGCGTGCAGACCTTCCACGAACCTCCCAACCTTAGACCACATTATTCATCACTCTCAATAGTGAGTCACCCTCGAGCTGGGACTAAACTCCACCTGGGTAAAGGGATTCCTAACTAGGCTAAAGGCTCATAGACAACAGGAAAGACTCTGTCTCGGGTGCCAACTAAACTAACAACCTACAATCCCTCATTCCCCACATGCTTGTCCCACCCAAGAAGTGTGCCCCTTCTCTACTCAACATTCCTTCGGCTGCCCCACTTCCTTTTCGGGCTTCAACAACAGGTCGGACAGGAAGTCTCATAACACTGTAGCTGCAGTTTAGCACCTTCAGGAAATCAATTCCCAACAATTATCTCACCTAGAGAATTTCTCACGGGCCTAACAACCCACCTCTTCAATATCCCATGGGCCTGACAACTTGATTCTTCAGTCCAGCTCCCAAGCTAACCAAATACACCAACACAAAATGGCTATGGATCCAAGTTCAGGTACAGTCATGAAGATACGAAAGATAGCTCAATGGGTGTGTTCATGCTCATGGATGATTGACTGGATGACTGAATGATGGAAGGAATGATGGCAAAGATGATCAGAAATGAACTAAGTCCCAACAATATGTATGGATGTCCCCAACTTGACACTTGTCATGTTGGGAGCTACTTTGACCCACTTGTCCCCAACTTTAGAACTTAGGATAAAATAATTATCCATACTTTATATTAAAGAAATATTAATACAATATTCTTTTTTGGCTTAATCTCCCTAGCTTAGCCCTTTTCCTTAACTTAGCCCCTCCCTTTCCCTAACTAGTGGAGTTTCGTCCCCCATCTCTTTTATTGTGGTCGGTTTGAATGCAATGATGTATTTTATATTAATTATGAGATATGCACAAAAACATGCGCACTGGCCTTTAACATCTAGAATATTCGGCCTAATCAAAACATAAGCATCCTATCTTATAATAACTAGCTCACCAGCCTATAAAACATAGCATATACACAAAGGCTCGCTAGCCTCACAATCACGTGCACTCAATTTGCTGCGCGCGGTATCAAGGTATGTGTACACTTCATCATTTTACTGTGTAGTACAAGTGCGCACTATGCTATGAAATTTGCATACAAAAATGATATCAAAATAGCTGACCATCTTAAGTACGTTTTTATCTACATTACGATTGGGTGCGGCCTAGGGATATTACAATCCCCTCCCCTTATTTATGCACTGTCCTCAGTGCATCATGTACCCATATACAACAAAATTTCAAAAATCCTCAAAAAGATGCGGGTATTCTGCCCGCATTGCATCCTCATACATCCATGTGGCGTCCTCAGGTCTATACCAAGTCCATTGGACCTTTACAAGCCCTATGGCTCGGTTCCGGAGCTATTTGATTTTCCGGTCCAAAATGCATACCAGATGCACTTGGAAAACGCCTTCTTGCTCCACCTGAATCACATTCCAATCAATAACATGATTAGCATCATGTATATATTTCTTGAGTAATGATACATGGAATACATTATGAACAGACATAGATGCAGACAATGCAATCATATATGCTACTGGACTAATCCTCTCTAGGATTTCAAACGGCCCACAATAGCGAGCTGACAACTTTGAACAATTTCCCAATTTCAGGGAACATCTGTTGGCCTTCACTTTCAAGAATATATGGTCTCCCACTTTAAATTCCCCGTGAGTTCTGCCTTTATCAGCATAGCTTTTCTTCCTGTCTAGGGAAGCCTTTAAATTTTGCTTTATTTTTATCATTTGTTCCTCCATTTCCCAGAGAAAATATGGCCCAACCATTGCTCTGTCTGCTGGGTTATCCCAGCTTACTGGTGTGTTGCACTTTCTTCCATAAAGTGCCTCAAATGGGCCCATCTTTAGAGATGTTTGGTACCCATTGTTATAAAAAAACTATACCTTGTGTAGGTAGTCTTCTAATTTTGATGGTTTATCCATCACATACATCCTCAACATATCTTCAATCGCTTGATTTACCCTCTCAGTTTGACCATCTGATTCTGGATGATAAGCTGTACTAAAATTCAAGTTTGTTCCAAATCCATTAAATAATCCCTTCCAAAATTTTGAGGTAAATTTTGGATCTCTGTCAGACACAATTGTCTTGGGTATGCCATGTAATCTAGCAATTTCTTTCATATAAACATCAACAATGTTCGCTGCCTTGTGAGTGAGTGTAACTGGAATAAAATGGGTAGCTTTAGTAAGCTTATCCACCACTACCATGATAGAATCATGTTGCTTGTTTGTTCTGGGAAGTTTGGTAATGAAATTCACGGTTACAACTTCCCACTTCCACTCAAGAATGGGTAATGGCTGTAGCAAACCAGCTGGGTGTCTATGCTCAGCGTTTACCTTTTGACATTCCAAACATCTAGCAATAAAATCAACAATCTCTTTCTTCATGCCTGACCAATAATATTGGCTCTTACCAGCTGCAACAATTTTTTGATATCCTGGGTGCCCAGCATAAAGCACATTATGCATTTCTCTCAATATCATATTTTTCAACTTCTGAGAATTTGGTACATAAATTCTGCCCCTGTACCTGAGAGTTTCATCATTATCTAGCTTGTAATCTTCAATTTTTTGTTGCAAATTATCTTGCTGTAATTTTGCCACTAATTCCTTGTATTGCAAATCTGATTTGGCAGCCTCTGTAATTCTGTCTTTCAAATCTGATTGGTTCATGCTAATGGTTGTAGCATGCATTTCATGCACTCTTCTGTTGATTGCATCAGCCACTTTGTTCTATTTCCCTTTGATATGCTTTTTATCAAAGTCATATTCACTCAAAAATTCTAACCATCTGCTTTGCCTAGCATTTAGAGTTGGCTGATCAAATAAAAATTTCAGACCATTATGGTCTATTCTCAGCTCAAACCTTTTTCCCATGAGGTAGTGTCTCCATTTCTTCAAGGCATGTACTATGGATGCCAACTCCAAATCATGAGTGGCATAATGTCTTTCATGCTCCTTCAACTTCCTTGATTCATAACATATAACAAACCCATTTTGGCTGAGGACTCCACCAAGTCCCTCTTTAAATGCATCAGTGAAAACAATGAAGTCTGCATTTGGGTCTGCAATCCTTAGTATTGGAGCACTTGTTAATAACTGTTTCAAGTGTTGAAAACTCTTTTCACAATCCAATGTCCACTGAAACTTCACACCCTTGTTTTGTAAGGAAGTGATTGGGTGTGTAATCTTTGAGAATCCTTCAATAAATCTCCTATAGTATCCTGCAAGGCCCATGAATGATCTTACTTTTGTCACATTGTTTGGCACTGACCGTTCTCTAATGGATTCTATCTTCTTAGGATCCACTGCTATCCCATCCTTTAAAATGATATGCCCCAAATAATGAATTTGCTTTTGATAAAATGAGCACTTGCTCAACTTGGCATACAACTAATGATCCCTTAATACTTGCAACACCATCCTCAAATCATGTTCATGCTCTTCCTCTGACTTAGAATATATAAGAATGTCATCCAAAAAGACAACGACAAACTTGTCTAAATATTCTCGAAAAACACCATTCATTAAGCACATGAAAACAACTAGTGCATTTGACAACCCAAATGACACCACTGTGAACTCATAATGACCATAGCTTGTCCTGAAGGTGGTCTTAATGATATCTTTCTCTTTAATCCTTACCTGATGGTATCCTGACCTGAGATCTATTTTTGAAAATATCTTGGTGTCCTTCAATTGATCAAAGAGATCATCAATCCTTGGCAGATGATACTTATTCTTTACAGTCACTTTATTCAACTGTCTGAAATTAATGCACAATCTTAATGTTCCATCTTTATTCTTCACGAACAAGACTAGGGCACCCCAAGGTGATACACTTGGGCTTATATACCTCTTCTTCAGAAGTTCTTCAAGCTTCATTTGCAACTCCTTCAGCTCTGGTGTACTCATTCTGTAAGGAGTCTTTGACACTGGAGTTGCTCCAGGCATTAAATTTATAGAGAAATCAATATCTCTCTTTGGGGGTAGTCCTGGTACCTCCTTGAATACAACTTCAAATTATTCTAGAACTACATAATCTTCCAAATTTGACACCTTATCTTTAGGTGTCTCTTCCATATGTGCTGCAAATATTTGACATCCTTTTCTGTAACATTTCTTCAGCTGCAATGCTGAAATTTATTTGACGGTTACTGCCCTAGGAATTCTCTACACTCTCCTTAGGTTCCCTTCCTCATCCAAGAAAGTAAATTCCTTGTTATGACAGTCTAGGATAGCATGATGCTGGTCCAACCAATCCATCCCAATTAGACAGTCATAGGAACCTAAAGGCAAGATGTTCAAATCTGCCCTGGTGTTCAGTCCATTCATGTTCATAAGACATGACTTAACCATCTCATTGACTTTTCTTTTGGATCTGGTAGCCAGCTGCACCAACCAAGATTTTCCATGCTTGCTTCTTGGAAAAGGCAAACTTTCCACCATCTTAGGATCTATATAAATATGACTAGCTCCTGAATCAATTAAAATAACAATGGTTTGGTTATTGATCATACCTTCCACTTCAATCATATGTGACTGATACTATGCTTGCTTGTTATCTAGGGCTGCATAGATCCTTGGTACATTTCTTCCCATGTCCTCCACTATTTCAACTTGTTGTACATTGTGAACAATCCTCTGTTTTTCACCTCTATGAGGACAATCTCTGAACATATGATCTTCTTTACAACCCCAACATTGAATAGGTGGTTTCCTTGGCCTTTGACCCCTAGTGTCAATCGTTCTGGGTTCTTTAGGAGTTTTTTGTCCTTGAGGATTATTTCTGAAGAATGGTGGCTTAGTTCCCTTCTTTCTTTGATCCATCTTGAATTTCTTCTTGTCTTCCCAAGATTTTTGGAAATTTGGCCTTGATTTTTGTTGATCATAAAGGCATTTAGCTTGCCTTGTGGTCTCTTCCAATGTCTTGGGATCATCATACTGTATTTTGTCACTGATGAATGATGGAAATCCACTCAAATACCTCTGAATCTTAATTGTCTCATCCTTGATGAAATAGACATACTTCAACAGTTCTAAAAACCTTCTTTCCTATTCATCTATTGTCATACTCCCAAGCTTGAGTTCAAATAACTCTTTCATTTTCTTGTCATAGTATCTCTTAGTCAAGTGTTTCTTTTCAAAATACTTCTTGAATTCTCTCCAAGTAACACTTTTCTCTTTAATGTGCTGCACCTGCACAAGTTGATCCCACCACATGGATGCCTTTCCCTTGAGTTGATAGATAAAAATTCTACCTTCTGCATGAGAAGAATAATTATGCAATTGAAAATAATTTCTCATGCCCAGAAACCATGTCTCTGCATATTCATCCTTCTTGTGCTCACCATCAAATGTAGGAGGTTTGATTTTGTTCATTTCTCCTCGTAGCTCATCCACCCCAAACCTTTTGTTCTTCCTGACAGAGGATGGACTTGAGATATTGCGTGCTCTCTTATTGGAATGCCTCAGGGAGTGGTGGTGATTTCTACTAATACTTCTTGCTCTTCTTTTCTCATCATGAGATCTGTGACTTCCAGATTTGCTTGAGCCACTCTCCTTATCCAATTTCTTTTCTATTCTATTCAAGCTCTGCAATAACTTCATGTTGAAGTCATCTTGCTACTCATTGGCTTTCATAAGCATTTCATTATCATCTTTATGGCTTTGGACATCCTTCTGTAAATTTTTAATGGTCTCCGCCATATTCGTGTTTTCATTCATTTCATCTCCATGTCCATTGGAGTTTGTTCCTTCAATGCCCAAATGGACATCCATCCCTCTAATATCATCCTCCTGACTGTAAGTCCCCTGTGCCTCTTCCATTCCTCTGGAATCTATGTTGATCTTGATCTGATCTAGTTTTTGTTAAATATGCAAAATGTGCAACCAACAAAACTTTGTCAGGCTAACTGTTTCAACAATTTCATGAAAATATGAACCATTCTGGTTCAATAATATATATCAGAATTATTTCTTCTAATTTCATGGAAATTTTAATGCCCAGATCAATTTTCTGAGTGGATATTTATATTCCCCTATCCAAGACCTTTCCAATGCCTTCTCCCATGCTTAATTCCGAGTCTCGAGCAGAAAGTTATGGCTATTAAAAACTTGCCCATTAATTTTGTTGTTCATTTTTCTCAAATTGGCGCAACTTTGCCATGTAATATGTATTTTTGCACCTAATCCTTTGGAATTTTAGTAGGATCTCAATTGGGTTTCTTCATATACATCTTATGGACACTTTTTCCAAGTTTCACTTCTTTCTGGGCTCTGGGATGCTAGTTACAGCCTGCTGAAATTCTAGACCAAAATACCATATTGTAACTAGTATGCTACAGGTTCCTTATTTTCCATATTAAACACTTTTAACATGCCCAGAAATTTAATTGATCTCTTGGAATGTCTTATATGGTTCCGTAGCTTTCCATTGACTTCTCCTGTGCCTCAATCTGATTCTGGAGCAGAAATTTATGGTTCTTTGAAGTTAGATGGGTCTTAAAATTTACCCTTCATTGTTTGTGTTGTAACTTTCTCATAAAAGCTCTGTTTGACGAACAATTTACACCATTAGAAAGATCTCTTTGAGATGTTTTTATTTGAGCTGATGTGCCTTGTCACACTCTATTCTCATGGATTTTGAGTAGCTATAAATGTTGTTAAGTCCCTTAAAAACGCGTTGCAAAAAGATGACGTTGAAATTATATAAAACGTCGCAGAAAATCATTGGTTTTCTATTGTTGTTCACCCTTCAAACAACTTCGCGTGCACAAATTTCAACCTGCACACCCATATTTACCATGCGCAGCAACAAAACAAGGTAAACCATTCTTTACGCACTTTAAAACAATAGTGTTTCACTTCTTTGTCACACTAATAACTTGCGCGCATGCCCATATCTACCGCACACAGTTTTGGTTCTTGCACTAATACCTGTTTCGTGCAGTTTTTGTATCGCACGCTGATATTCCGCATGTATTATACTCTACACATTGCACCATGTCAAAGTTTAATACGCCCCCACCACGCACCAATACTCTGCGCACACCATTAACTAGATTGTCGCGCGACAACATATCCCTACATTGCGCACACACCAACAAAACTCCTCTGCGCTCTGCCAATACTGCGCACACCACGCATGTCATTATTATGTGTGTGCACACCGCGCACACCTTAATGCGTATTCACGCCGTGCAATGCTAAATTTAACGTGCGCACCCGCACACAATCATTTTTCCACGCGGTGCCAAAATTTACTGCGCACACCCGCTCACCATATTTTTCCGTGGGGTGCCAAAATTTAGTGCACACACTAGAACACCAACATTTTTTCGCATTGTGCCCAATTTTACCTATCACAAGATTTTCACTACACAACATGCATTTTTAGTGCACCCACCTGCGCACATTCATTTTTATGCGTATCAATTCCTCGTGAATTCTGCTGCAGAAATTGGGGCTTTTGGCTTAATTTCTTCCCCAATTTACCATCGACATTCTGCAACCATAAAATTTGTTCAATTTCATCCCGATAACACCAATTTAACCTCTGTAACAATAAATCGTTGTGGGTGGACATTTCTGGAACGAATTTTTCCCAAACTCAATTCACGAATTGAGAATTTTAATTATAAAACTCGCTCCAACTGTCATGGCTTCACTGTGACTTCAAATTCGACCAATTCTCGATCTGAATTTGCTAGAACAGATATTAAATCAATAATATCACACCACATGGCCTAATTTCTCAATTTTTCTCATGAATTTAACAACCAAAATTGGAGATTTTTCCCAATTTCGCCCAATTGCTATTGTTTTTTACCATGGACGCTCTGCAACTTGAAATTTGGCCATTTCGAAATTAATCCTCTGTGAAATTTACTTCATTCAACTTGCTCAGCCCATCCAGGCTCAGTGTTGAAAACTGAGGCTCTAATACCAATTTGTAATGTCCCCGACCATCCATGTTGGGCCACCCTACGCCAGAGAACTCTTATTGTTCTCTCTGCGGGACATACTGTAACATACCCGACATCCAACTGAGCTATGCCACATAAATTTTTCTCTGAAGGAATACATACAATTAAAATATATACACACAAAACTCTTGCAGAAGCATTATATATAAAATGTAAACATACAAATACATCTGTAAATACACAGATTCACACTGAAATAACAGTAAACGTATACATGCAGCATATACAGGGAATACCCATAAAAATAAGCACAGTTATAACCACACATATGATAACCCATAAAATAAGCACGTAAATAACAATGCAACATGTAAATTTATCACACAATTGACACTTATCTTGGTAATAATGTCACCAACTGCGTGCAGACCTTCCACGAACCTCCCAACCTTAAACCACATTTTTCATCACTCTCAATAGTGAGTCACCCTCAAGATGGGACTAAACTCCACCCAGGTAAAGGGATTCCTAACCAGGCTAAAGGTTCATAGACAATAGGAAAGACTCTGTCTTAGGTGCCAACTCAACTAACAACCTACAGTCCCTCATTCCCCACATGCCTGTCCCACCCAAAAAGTGTGCCCCTTCCCATCTCAACAGTCCTTCGGCTGCCCCACTTTCTTTCCGGGCTTCAACAATAAGCTGGATAGGAAGTCTCGGAGCACTATAGCTGCAGTTTAGCACCTTTAGGAAATCAATTCCTAGCAAGTCTCTCACCTAGAGAATTGATCACGGGCCTGACAACCCGCCTTTTCAATTTCCCATGGGCCTAACAACCTGCTTCTTTAGTCCATCTCCCAAGCTAACCAAATACACCAACACAAAATGGATATGGATCCAAGTTCAGGTACAGTCATGAAGATACAAAAGATATCTCAATGGGTGTGTGCATGCTCATGGATGATTGACTGGATGACTGAATGATGGAAGGAATGATGGGAAGAATGATGACAAAGATGATCGAAAATGAAATAAGTCCCAACAATATGTATGCATGTCCCCAACTTGACACTTGTCATGTTGGGAGCTACTTTGGC